>PVJN01007715.1:46501-68386 GCA_004026805.1 Lasiurus borealis
GCACAATTTACAATAGCTACAATTTGGAAACAGCCTAGGTGCCCGTCAGCAGATGAATGGATCAGAAAACTGTGGTACATCTACACAATGGAATTCTATGCTGCCATTAAAAAGAAGGAATTCTCACCATTTGCAGCAACCTGGATGGAACTGGAGAGCCTTATGCTTAGTGAAATAAGCCAGTCAATGAGGGAGAAGCGTCACATGATCTCACTCATTGGTGGATAATAAAGAACATTATAAACTGATGTACAAAAGGATAGATACAGAGGCAGAAAAGCCTCAAACAGACTGTGAAATTATAGCAGGAAGATTAAAGTTAGGTGGGGTAGATGGGAGATCAATCAAGGGACTTGTATCTATGCATATAAGCATAACCAATGAACATAGACACTGGGGGGGTTGGGGTATGCCTGGGAGGGAGGGGGGGAGCATGGGGAGACATGTATAAAAAATTAATAATAAAAAAAAGTTGAAGGACTAAGAAACAACCAAACAAACCTCATAGACAGTCAATGGTTTAGTAAAATGCAGAGGATGTATTATAGAATTGTACACTTGAACCTATGCAATTTTATTAACCTATGTCACCCCAATAAATTCAATAAAATTATTAAAAAAAATAAAAGATAGTGATTTTTCTACTTATTCCATATAAGCTCTATTTATTCTGTAAAGCTTACACAGATGTGGAAGGGAGTTAACTTGTACTTTTAATTCAGTGGTCTTCCAACCAAGCAAGCCATACCTTGACAATACTGCCTATCTCTCAGATAGAACATTAAGCTATCTCCCTTGAGGAACAATTCCATGTGAAATGGATCTTTCGAGGACAGAAGGGCAAACTAATGCAGAGATTTAATGGCCATGGAACAAAGGATTTCTTTCTCTCTCACCCATCCCCTTTGCTGTAAAGCAGGACCATGGGAGCAATGTCGCTCATGAGCTGAGAGCAGATGTGATCTGTATCACTGAGAAACTGACTTCAGCAGCAGGTGTGATCTTTTATTTTCTCTTCCCCTGGCTAACAAGCTGTATGTCCAGATTCTCCATCAGCCCACATCACTAAGTGGCCACATGGAAGATGGTGGTTGTCAGATCCACAGGGAACACTGGAGGATAAGAAACAAGAAGGAACTATTTATTACTACAGAATTACCAGGCCCTTTTTTATTGAAACATGAATAATTGATTAGTCATTCCCCAAAAATGTAAGAATGGCAAGGAGAAATCTTTTTATTTTTTTATATTTTATTGATTTTTTTTTTTTTTTTAGAGAGAGAAAGGAAAAGGGATAGAAAGTTAAAAACATCGATGAGAGAGAAACATCTATTAGCTGTCGCCCTCATGCCCCCCACTGGAAATGTGCCCGGCAACCAAGTACATGCACTTGACCGGAATTGAGCCTGGGACCCTTCAATTCGCAGGCTGACACTCTATCCACTGAGCAAAACCTGTTTTGGCAAGGAATCTTTTTTATTGTATTATAATTTTATCTCCCCGTTAAGCTTTTTATAAACAAATGCAAAGTTCTTGGTAGTACATTTTAAAGGCATGGATTACCTTTTGAAGATACATTCATCACACATATTTTTTACTCTAACCTAATTTGCATCTGCATTTTAATTGGCCACATGCATACTGAGATTATAATGTATAAAAAATAATTTTTAAATGAACAAAAATATCTCTTAATAATAAAAGCCACAAGCATTTTTACATCATTTTCAAGCAACATTTATTTGTAACTACTTAATCTTAAAAACTCTAAGTATCCATTCATCTGCTTATGGGCACTTAATGCTGTTTCCAAATCGTAGTTAATTGTGCTGCTATGATAAATAAATTCTTTCTGATGAACGTTTCAAGTTTCTTAGGATACATTTTTAGAAGTGGGATCACTGGCTCAAATAGAAGCTCCATTTAAAAAATTTTGAGGAAATTTCATATTGTTTTTCACAATGGCTGTATGAGCCTTTATTCCCACCAGCAGTGTACTGGAGTTCCCTTTTCTTCATAACCTTTCCAACATTTGTCATTTTGTTGATTTGTTGATGATAGCCATCCTGAAGATGTGAGCTGATATCTCATTGTCATTTTGATTTGCATTTCTTGGATGATTAGTGACTTTGAGCATTTTTTTTTCCCACATGTCTCTTAGTTTTTATATGTCCACTTTAGAGAAGTGTCTATTAGGCCCTTTACCCAATTTTTAATTGGATTGTTTGTCTTCCTTTTGTTAAGTTGTATGAGTTCTCTATATGTTTTGGAGATTAATCCCTTATTGGATGTATCATTGGTAAATATGTTCTCCCATTCAGTGGGCTCTTGTTATTTTGTTATGGTTTCTTTTGCTGTGCAGAAGCATTTTATTTTCATGTAGTCCTTTTTGTTTATTTTTCTTTTTGTTTCAATTATCCTAGATATATCAATAAATATATTGCTATGAGAGATGTCTGAGATTTTGCTGCCTATTGTTTCTTCTAGGACTTTTATGTTTTCACATCTTATATTTAATTCTTTTATCCATTTTGAGTTTGTTCTTGTATATGGTGCAAGTTGGTAGTCTAGTTTCATTTTTTTGCATGTATTTGTCTAATTTTCCCAATACTATTTATTGAAGAGATTGTCTTTGCTCCAATGTATGCTCTTGCCTTCTTTATCAAATACTAGAGGCTAGGTGCACAAAATTTGTGCATGGTGGAGGCGGGTGTCCTTCAGCCCAGCCTGCTCCCTCTTCAATCTGGGACCGCTTGAGTAATGTCCAGGTAGGATTGGACCTAAAAGGGCAGTAGGACACCCCTCTCATAATCCAGGACTGATGGTTCCCAACTGCTCACCTGCCTGCCTTCCTGATTGCCCCTAACAACTTCTGCCTGCCAACTTGATCACCCCCTAACCACTTCCCTGCCAGTCTGACTGATGCCTAACTGCTCCCCTGACAGCCTGTTTGCCCCTACCCGCCCTCCCCTATAGGCCTGGGTCCCCCCCAACTGCCCTTTCTTACAGGCTGGGTCACCCCCAACTTCCCTCCTCTGCTGGCACCCCTAACTGGCCTCTCCTGCAGGCTTGATCACCCCCAACTGCCCTCCCTTGCAGGCCTGGTCCCTGCCAACTGCCCTCCCCTGCTGGCCATCTTGTGTCCACCTGGGGGCAGGATCTTTTGACCACATGGGGGCAGTCATTTTGTGTGTTGGAGTGATGGTCAATCTGCACATTACTCTTTTATTAGATAGGATAGAGGCCTGGTGCATGGATGGGGACCAACAGGTTTGCCCTGAAGGGTGTCCGAGATCAAGGTGGGTGTTGCCTTGGGGTCTGGGGTGGTCTAGGCGAGAAGCCTGTGGTGGTTTGCAGGCCAGCCCCACCCCCTTGAGACCCAAGCAGATGCCCTGGTATCTGGAATTTATTTATCTTTTATAATTGAAATTTTGTAGCCTTGAGTAGAGCCAAGCCTTCTGCTTACTCTGTGGTGGCAGCCATTGAAATGTTGTTGCCTTAAGTAAAGGCCTGGGCCTGCCAGGGTTTTTGGAAAACTTGACTTCCTCCATTGTCAGGGACAACCCAAACCTCCCTCCTGCTCTCTCTGTGGCCATAGTCATCTTGGTTGGGTTAATTTGCATACTTACTCTGATTCACTCGTGGGTTTGGCTCATTGGAATGGCTTTTGGGTGCAGTGGAGGTACGGTCAATTTGCACATTACTCTTTTATTAGATAAGATTAATTGAGCATAGTGGCTTGGGTCAATTTATGGATTCTCTGTTCTGTTCTATTGATCTACAATATATACTTGCTTTTGTTCCAGTACCAGGCTGTTTTGTTTACAGTGGCTTTGAAGTATAACTTGATATTTGGTATTGTGGTTCCTCCAACTCTGTTCTTCTTTCTCAAGATTTCTGTGGCTATGTGGGATCTTTTTTACTTCTGTATACATTTCTGGAGTGTTTGTTCTGGGTCTATGTATGCCATTGAAATTTTAATAGGAATTGTTTTGAATCTATAGATTGCTTTGAGTAATATAGACATTTTAATTATGTTGATTCTACCAATCCAGAAACATGGTATATTTTCCACTTCTTTATATCTTCTTCTACCTAGATGGATAACTCAGGAGTTAATATTCTTCCTCCATCTTTTCTTTCTTTATTTTTTTCATAGATCTGCTTTGAGGATCTTGTGAAAGTTGTAGATCATTAAATACATGAGGGATTTCACCTACAAATAACTAGGACCAGCTTCATGGAATGCTTCCTGTAAAGTCCTGCAGGACCCATGCACTGTCTTTACTGCTTTACTCTCACTGTCTTAAAATTCTTCCTTTTTAAACAAGTGGCTCCACATTTTCTCTGTGTACCTCAAATTATGTAGATGGTACTGCCTATAGCTCTTGAATCTGATTATGAAACTTTGGTCTAAATGTTCTCTCTAAGAAAATCTCTTTGAGATTTGATCCACTCCTGGTGTACCATTAATCCTTACTGATGTTCATGGTTGTTTAATTACTGGAGGATCTTCTTTAACCTTATCCCTGAAAAAAATTGTGCCCTCTGCCTTAGAAAACATTTGGTCTCTCTCTCAAATAAGGGAATGTTGAAGGGGGTTGGGTTCATTTTAAATAATTCTATTTAGTAATGATAATATTCTTTCAATTATGTTCATTGATTTTGAACCAGAATTTCTCAGAATGCTTCACTTTGTGGTAATTTATTTATATAATTGGTATTAAAATTAAGGCATTTTTTTTTCCCAAAGAGTAAATTTAGATGACGAATTATGCCTAAAATTATGTTATTTTATTATCGCTAAGAATCAAGTCCCAAGAATGCATGTTTTAAAAAAGAGAATGCTCTTGGTTTTTTTATGATTAAATGAGGAATTTCTTTTTTAAACATTTTTTTCTACTTATTTACAACCATATGTCTCAACCCCAGAAAATTTGAAAAGGTACAGAAGCATAATATAAAGTTAACTCTTTATCCTGAAATGTACTCCAAGATTGCAAACTTTTAAAATATTCTATAAGAACGTGTATCAAAAGTGCATGACTGATATAATTATGATTTGATGGTTTTTTATTTTAATGTTTAGATAGTCCTAGACCTAGCTGAATTAGTAATGAAATGTAAAGTTGCATAAAGAAAATAGATACCAGAATCAACTTGACTATTAAAATCTTTTGGATTTAGCTGGGAAAGAATACATGGTTGACAAATGTAGGAAGAGAGCAAAAGATTGTGTTTTTCTGTCTTCCATTCTGTGTTGTATTATGTGAGGCATTTAAATGAGCATTGAGGAAATATTATGTTCATGATTTGATATTATTGGGGCTTGCCATGGTCATGTGGAAAATGATCTAACTACAAATATTTTAGGAATAAGGGAAAATTTGAATTTTTGTCTATCATTCAGAAATATTTCCTTGGATTTTTAATATTTTAGAGGAATATTTATGATGATTACATGGGAATTTTTAAATAAAGAACTTACCCACACTCTATATTTTTATTTATTTTTTTGAATATATTTTTATGGATTTCAGAAATAAAAAAAAACAGATAGGGAGAGAGAGGAATATCAATGATGAGAAAGAATCATTGATAAGCTGCCTCCTACACACTCCCTGCTGGATAGCATATCTGCAAACCTGGCATGTGCCCTGTTGGGGAATTGAACAGTGATCTCCTGGTTCATAGATTGATACTCAACCACTAAAGCCACATGAACTAGGTATGCAGTTTTACTTTTTAAATTTCATCTTTTAAAACTTAATTTAGATTTTTCAAAGTTTTATATTTCTACTTTGCTAAGGAAGCCTCAATCTTAAATAAATGAGTCTTGGTAAATTTGTAAAGATTTTTCTAAAGGACAGTTAGATAAACTTATCAAGTTATGTTTGCCATCTAGTTCAGCAGTTCTCAACCTGTGGGTCTCGACCTGTTTTCTGATAGTCTTAGGCTCTACAGCAGTGACCCACAGGTTGAGAACTGCTAGCAGGGTCACCTAAGACCACCGGAAAACACAGATATTTACATTATGATTCACCACAACACGAGGAACCGTATTAAATGGTCGCGGCATTAGCAAGGTTGAGAACTACTGATCTAGTTAAATCTAAACCAGAACATACATTTGAGCTAGTTGTCCAGTTTATGAAGAAAACATTAGTGAAAATAGCTATTTAATTGAAATAAAGGTAGTTCAAGTAAATTTGCAAGACAAAATGATCATAAGAGTAACCTTTAAGACTTTTCTGGAGGGAAAAATGGCTGCAGAATAGACAGAAGTGTCCTGAGCCTTGTCCAGGAACAGATAGAAAGAACAGCTGAGAGTCACACAGGGAGTGTTTGTTGGTTAGATGAGGGACAGCTATACTCCAGGAGATGGTGGGGGACTGCTGGATGGGGCTACTCTGACCGGGCAGCCCCCACTGCTGCTGAGTTCTCTCCCGGAGCCACCAACTCAGACACAGAGACCATGTCATCTGAAGGGGAAATGGATGTTATCAGAAGCTTAAAAATCTACAACTGTGGCACCCACTGAACAGCTGTGAACCCCAGAGCACCAATACCCAATTGGAGTAAACACGCAGATTCAGAGGAACTCTACACTCCACCATGGAAAGGTCAGGTTTTGCCTGGGATAAGGTGAGGTCTCTGTTCCTGGCAGGAGAGAGAAACGCGTGCACTGCAGGAGCTGGAGGACTGTGAAAAGTCTGCACCTAGAGAAATCCGTGGCTGTTGGGGCTGGCATGATCCATGAATGTGGAAGGGGGTCCTCAAAGCTGATAACAGAAAGATACTCTTAAAAGCAACCCATTTTGATCTGATACAAAAGGACAGCCTAAAAATTTTAGAAGTGTGCCAGCTGCTTAGAACTAAGGGGGAAAAAAGACTGCACAGACTTGTGCATAGCCCTGAAGTTCACATACTTATGCTGGCTTTTTGTTTGTTTGTTTGTTTTTGTTTTTTCTTTAAATCCTTGCTTCTGAGTAATAAGCCCAATACATAGGATTACACAATTGGGGACACCCTAAGAAACTGCAGGGGAAAGTTGTTTTTCTGGAACCTGGGGATCAGAGTGGGGAATAACCATTAGAGAACGAGCTCTGGGGCAACCCACTCCCACAAACCGGTATTGAATGCCACAGGGAAAGCAGTATCTAAGCACTGACACTTGTGTAAACACAAATAAAGGAATACAAGAAATTAAGAAATACTGCCTGCTTAAAAATCAGGACTGGCTTACAACACTGAGGAGCAATGAAATGCACAGAAATGTAATACTTTCCTGACTAGAAAACAGGCTCGCCAAGCGGAATGGTAGAGGAAGTGAATGACCTTCACTACTGCACAATTTATTTTATTTTTTTCATCTTTTATTTAAGAAACCATTGTTTTACTTTTTTTCTCAATATTACATTTTTAATAATTATATTTTTATTTTTAATCAGTATTATTACTACTACTATTTTACCTTTTCTTAAATAAGTATTTTATTTTCTCTTTATTTTATTTTGGGATTAGTGTTCTACATCCTATTTTCATCTTTCCTTTAGCATCATTTTACACTATCTCAACTTTACCTTTATTGCCATCACTCTCTTCCTAACTTTCCCCTTTTATTGTCCTGTTTCTCTTACCCTTTTCCTTCTTTAGATTTTTTCCTAATCTTTTATTTTACTCCCTCTTAAAATTTCATCCTACTTTTATATCTAATTAAAAATCACCTGCTCCAACTCCATACAGACCTCTCTCTTCTCTTTCTTTACTATCCAAAAAATTTGTTTTTCTCTCTGTCCTTATGTTGTTATTTGCTTGAAGGTTGAGTATATCAATTTTAATGCTTGTTTGTGAGATTGTTTTGCTTATTCTTTTTGTTTGTTTGTTTTTTGCTTTTGTTTTCATTGCCTTGCTTAATATTAATTGTTGTTTGTAGTTTGTATTCACCTCCAGATACTTGTTGCTGGCATTTGTTGGGATTTGTTGGAGTTTTCTCTCTATATATAGTTTATTCCCCTTTTCTTTCATATTCTTTCTTTTCTCTCTTACTTTTATTTTTCCTTTTTCAGATTTCATTTTTGCACTCTTTTCTTTCTTTTTTTTCTCTTCTTCTTTCCTATCCTCTAATTTGCCTTTCTCTGGTGATAATCTTTATTTGGGGTTATTAATATTGTGGATATATTTCTGTTCAGTGCCTTGTGCATTGTGCCTCGTTGTGTTGTATTTTGTGCCTTTAAATCAATGCAGAAGAGAGAGAACTAAACAACCAGATACTCAGAGAAGAAAGACCATGGGGAAACAAAGAAATAGCCTGCATATGAAAAAAAAAAAAAAAAAAAAAAAAAAAAAAAAAAAAAAAAAAAAAAAAAAAAAAAAAAAAAAAAAAAAAAAAAAAAAAAAAAAAAAAAAAAAAAAAAAAAAAAAAAAAAAAAAAAAAAAAAAAAAAAAAAAAAAAAAAAAAGCAGGCAGCAACAGAAAAGGAAGTAAGCAAAATGAGGCAAGCAATCTGCCAGAAAAAGAATTCAGAGAAATGGTCATATGGTGGCTGAAAAACAAGGAAGACAAATTTGACAATATGTGTTAGAACCCAGAGGAAATGAAGAACAAAGAAGAAATAAATGATATCGCTCCTGTAAAGAACTCAATAGAAAACATTAAGAATAGACTAGAAGAAGCAGAGGAACACATCAGTTAGCTAGAAAACAAGGTAGGAAAAAATACTCAAGTAGAGCAGCTTTCAGGAAAAAACATTAAAAAGCAGTAAGAAAGTCTAAGAGAACTTTGGCACAACATGAAACAAAACAACATCTGTATAATAGGAGTTCCAGAAGGAGAGGAAATTGAGCAAGGAATAGAAAACCTGTTTGAAGAAATAATGACAGAAAACTTCCCTGACATAGGGGAAAAAAAAAACCCTATATAAATTCAAGAAGCTCACAGACTCCCAAGCAAAATGAATTTCAAAAGACCAATGCAAGGCACATTATAATTAAATTGTCAAACACCAATGACAAAGTAAGAATCTTAAAAGTGACCAGAGAGAGACAGGAAATCACCTAGAAAGGAACCCCCATCAGACTACTGACTGATTTCTCAACAGAAACTCATCAGGCCAGAAGGGAATGGAATGAAATACACAAAGTCATGCAAAGGAAGGGTCTGAATCCAAGAATATGGTACTCAGCAAGGCTACCAACCAAAATTGAAGGTGAAATCAGCAGCTTCATAGACAAAAAAAAGAAAAAGGGAACTTGCCAACCACCAAACCAGCAATGCAAGAAATACTAAAGGATCATTGTAAAATAAAGAAATAGGAAGCCAAGAAGGAGCAGAGGTAAAGAATAAAAATGGTAACAAATATGCACCTATCAATAATAACTTTAAATGTAAAGATATTAAATGCACCAATCAAAAGACATAGGGTAACTGATTGGATAAGAAAACAAGACCCATATATCTGCTGTCTACAAGAAACCCACATCAGAAAAAAAGACAGACTGAGGGTGAAGGGATGGAAAAAGTTTATTCAGGTGAATGGAAATGGGGTAGCAATACTTATATCTGACAAATTAGATCTCAAAGTGAAGGACATAATAAGAGATAAGGAAGGCCACTTCATAATAGTAAAGGGAGCAATCCAACAAGAAATATCTCTGATAAACATATACACATCAAATACAGGAGCACCCAAATACATTAAAAAACTCCTGGAGGACATCAAGGGAGAGATTGAACACTCCTGGAGGATATAAAGGGAGGATATCAAGTAGGAGACTTTAGCATCTCACTATCATCATTAGACAAATCCTCCAAACAAAAAATTGGCAAAGAAACATCAATCCTAAATGACTCACTATACCATATGGAATTAATTGACATCTTCAGAATATTTTACCTCAAAGACACAAAATAGAAATTCTTCTCATGTTCACATGGGTTATTTTTTAAGATAGACCATATGTTGTGTCATAGGCAAAGTCTCTTCAAATTCAAGAAGATAGAAATAATATCAAGCATCTTCTAAGATCACAGTGGTATAAAACTGGAAATCAAGTAGAGTAAAAACAATCCAAAGAAATCAAACATATGGAGACTAAACAGCATGCTATTAAACAATGACTGGGTTACCAGAGAGATTAAAGAAGAAATAAAATACATAATGGCAACAAATGACAATGAAACCACAACAATCCAAAATCTATGGGACACAGCAAAAGCAGTCTTGAGAGGGAAGTTGATAGCTCTCCAAGCCTACTGCAAAAAAAAAAAAAAGAAAGAATGGTAATAAATTACTTAACCCTACAACTAAAAGAGTTAGAATGAAAGCAGCAAGAAAGTAGAAGGAAGGAAATAGTAAAGATCAGAGTGGAAATAAACAACATGGAGACGAAAGAAACAATTCAAAAGATCAACAAAACCCACAGCTGATTCTTTTAAAGGATAAACAACATTGATGGACCTCTAGCTAGGCTCACCAAGAAGCAAAGAGAGAAGACCCAAATAAAAATCAGAAATGAAAGAGGAGAAATAACAACAGACCCCGGCGAAATACAAAGGATTGTTAAAAAATATTATGAACAACTCTATTCCAACAAATTGGACAACCTGTAAGAAATGGACATAGTCCAAGAAAAAATAACCTTCCAAAACTCAATCAGGATGAATCTTAACAGCTCAATAGTCCAATAACTATAGAAGAAATTGAATCAGTCATCAAAAAGCTTCCAGCAAACAAAAGCCTGGGACGAGATGGCTACACAGGAGAGTTTTATCAAACATCCAAGGAAGAACTAAAACCTATCGTCCTCAGACCATTCAAAAATATTCAAGAAGGAGGAACACTTCCAAACACCTTCTATGAAGCTAGCATCACCCTAATACCAAAATCAGATAAAGACAACACAATGAAAGAGAATTATAGGCCAATATCTCTCATGAAAATAGATGCCAAAATCCTCAACAAAATTCTAGCAAATCGGATCCAGCAGTACATCAGAAAGATCATACACCATGACCAAGTAGGATTCATCCCAGGAATGCAAGGATGGTACAATATCGGTAAATCAATAAACATGATACATCACATAAACAAATTGAGAGGTAAAAATCACATAGTCATATCAATTGATGCAGATAATATATTTGACAAAATCCAACACCCTTTCTTGATAAAAACTCTAAGCAAGATGGGAATAGAAGGATCATACATCAACATCATAAAAGCCATATATGATAAACCCATAGCTAATATCATATTCAATGGGTAAAAACTAAAACCATTTCCCCTGAGAACAGGAACAAGACAGGGATGCCCACTCTCACCTCTCCTGTTCGACATAATACTGGAAGTACTAGCCATTGCAATTAGACAAGAAGAAGAAATAAAAAGCATCCAAATTGGAAAAGAAGTAGTAATGCTGTCCTTATTTGCAGATTACATGATACTGTACATAAAAAACAGGAAGGACTCCTTTCCAAAACTAATTGACTTAATTAATGAATTCGGCAATGTAGCAGGATACAAAATTAATGCTAAGAAGTCTGTGGCATTTCTATACACTAATAGAGAAATTACAGAAAGAGAGAATAAAAAAGCAATCCCATTCACCATCACACCAAAAAAATTAAGACACCTAGGAATACATCTAACTAAGAAGGTAAAAGACCTATATGCAGAAAACTTCAGGACACTGAAAAAAGAGATAGAGGAAGACGTAAATAGATGGAAGAGTATACCATGTTCATGGGTTGGGAGAATCAATATCATTAAAATGGCCATACTACCCAAAGCAATCTATAGATTCAATGCACTACCCATTAAATTACAAACGATATATTTCACAGACCTAGAAAGAACTCTTCAAAGATTCATCTAGAACAAAAAAAGACCGTGAATAGCCACAGCAATTCTGAGAAAGAAGAATAAAGTAGGTGGAATCTCAATACCAGATTTCAAGCTATATTACAAAGCAACTATTCTCAAAACAGCCTGGTACTGGCACAAGAACAGGCATATAAACAAATGGAATAGAGTAGAGAATCCAGATATCCACCCAAACCACTATGCTCAATTAATATTTGACAAAGGAAGCATGAACATACAATGGAGCCAAGACAGCCTCTTCAATAAATGGTATTGGGAAAACTGGACAGATACATGCAAAAAAATAATGAAACTGGACCATCAACTTACACCAAATACAAAAATAAACTCAAAATGGATACAATACTTAAACATTAGATGAAAAACCATAAAAATACTAGAGGAATCCACAGGCAGCACAATCTCAGACATATGCCGAAAGAACTTCTTCACTGATACTGCTCCAAGGGCAATGGAAGGTAAAGAGAAAATAAACAAATGGGACTACATCAAAATAAAAAGCTTTTTCACAGCAAAAGAAACCATCAACAAAAGAACAAGAAAGCCCACTATATGGGAGAACATATCACAAATGCTATCACTGATAAAGTTTTAATCTCCAACATCTACAGGCAACTTATACAACTTAATAAAAGGAAGATAAATTATCCAATAAAAAAATTGGCAACAGACCTAAACAGAACCTTTTCAAAAGATGACAGAAGGAAGGCCAAGAGACACATGAAAACATGGTTAAAGTCACTAGTTATCCGAGAAATGCAAACCAAAATGACAATGCGATACCATCTCACACCTGTCAAAATAGCAATCATCAACAAATCAACAAACGACAAGTGTTGGTGAGGGTGTGGAAAAAAGGAACCCTTGTGCACTGCTGGTGGGAATGCAGACTGGTGCAGCCACTGTGGAGAACAGTATGGAGTTTCCTCAAAAAACTAAAAATGGAACTCCCATTTGACCCAGCAATCCCACTCTTAGCAATATATCCTAAGAAACTAGAAACACCAATCAGAAAGGATATATGCACCCCTATGTTCATAGCAGCACAATTCATCATTTAAGATTTGGAAAGACTTTAAATGCCCATCAGCAGATGAGTGGGTTAGAAAACTATGGTTAGGTCTACACAATGGAATACTATGCTGCTATAAAAAAGAGGAATTTTTACCATTTGAAGCAACATGGATGGACCTGGAGAACATTGTATTAAGTGCCGTAAGCCAGGCAATGAAAGAAATATACTACATGATCTCACTCATTTATGAAAAATAAAGACCATTATAACCTGATGAATAAAAAGATAGATACAGAGGCAGTAAAGCACCAAACAGACTGCCAAATTTCAGTGGGAAGGCTGGGAAGTGTTGGGGAGAGAGGAAAATAGTTTAACCAAAGAACGTGTATGCATGCATATAACACAACAAATGGATACAAATACTGGGGGAGGGTGGGATGAGGGCATGAGACAGGGGGTAAGGAGGCTAGGGAAAGGTCAATGGTGAAAAAAAGGAGATATGTGTACCTTGTTTCCCCGAAAATAAGACAGTGTTTTATATTAATTTTTGCTCCCAAAGATGTGCTAGGTCTTATTTTCAGGGGATGTCTTATTTTTCCATGATGAAGAATATGGTACACATTTATTGTTGAACAAAAAAAAAAAAGAAAATTTATTACCTGTATGCAGTACGGTAGTAGATGTCATCACAAACCAGCTCACTGATTGGCCACAGCATAGCTGCAGCTGTTCAGGCAATGTGAGGTCTCGAAATCAGGAGACAGACACCTTACGGTAGCTTTAGGGGCCTTATATTCCCAGGAGGCCTTATGTTCAGGGGAGGTCTTATATTGCAGCAAGAAGCATAACTGGAAGTAGGTCTTATTTTCGAAAGATGTCTTACTTTTGGGGAAATAGGGTACTAATATGTCATATTTTAAACAATAAAAAAAGACCTTCCTAACTTCACTGCATTAGCCCAGTGGTCAGCAAACTGTGGCTTGCAAGTCACATGTGGCTAATGAGCCGCCATTTGGTACTCTGTTGACTAATGAGTTTGCTGACCACTGCTTAGCCTGCTAAGAAGTCAATTTACTATCAAATTTTATTTCTTATGAATGTCATATTTGAAAAGGGATAAGCTTGAGTATACTCTTGAGATATGTCTATATTTTCACTTATGTGTAGCTACCATTTCAATAAAGAGCACTTTATGATTGACCATTTGACTAGAAAAGAGGTTATTCTGATAAAAATTTAGATCGTACAATTAAGACAATTCTATGAACTCCCCTCCCCTGAGGCAGAATGAATAGACTTGAAATATTATAATTCAGAAACACTAATGTTCCCCACTTAGAAAGTTAGCTCATGTTATTATAGAAATCCATTACAGAAAATTCTTCTGAGTACCTTCAATTGTCTTTCTTTCATTTAAACAGAAGGATATAATTAAAACACAATATTTGAAAGTGCAAATGTGCTGTGATTAGAGTACTCTTTGTTCTCTATTTTCATACAGTAAAAAGACCAATGATTGAAAATATTCTTACTTTTTGAAGCATTTACATTTTTTAGTGTCAATGTTTAGTGTAAGGACAGTAAAGGCCTCTCCTTTTTATTGTTGTGGCCTTTCCACAATTTATGGGAAGCACCAGGCAATTGAACATGAAGATAGCTGGCTTCCTTGATTTAAGCTGCCTCTCTATTCCAATAGCAAGATAGATAAGGGCTGTGCCAAAGTCTGCATTCTCCACCCAAAACACTTCTCTCTGTCTCTGGTCCATGAAGTCATTTGAGTTTACTTAGTTCAATAAACTTTGGGATTTCATTGTAATGTTTCCTGGACCCCAATGTTTGTGGTTATCATTCACTCATTCCAAAGGCCTTCCAAAAATGAGCAGTTTGCAGTATAGAAAGAAAAATAGTTTAATATTTAAGTGGCCAATGTGGAAGTGGGGAGACTTTTGTCTGAAGATTCTACTCCTTGATGGTACGTAGATTGAATATTATATAGGGCAAAATTGTAACCGGACAGCTGAAAGGTCCAGGATGCCTGTCACTATTTCAGCCATTTAAGCATAAACAGAGTTGAATCATATATGAGCATTTATTCCAATATTGCAGCATTCTGGGAGAGCAGCCGGTCATCCATAAAAATCTACTCTGCACCCCACCCTAAACCAGCTTCTTATATTGGGTAGAATAACAAAGATTTCGTGGGAAAGTAGGAATTACAGGTCTGGGAAAGTGGTGCATGGGATAATCATTAGAAATTATGAGTCATGTTGAAGGATCCATCTTATATAAAAACTATTGTTTGAAATTTTAACCTTGCTATTTGGCTTCTGTCAATGCTTGCTTGCTTAAATAATAAGGAAAATAAAACTACTCCCCCTTCAGAGAAGCCATTAAACCTTCCTTGGAGAAAATTATCAGTGCTGGGACCAGGCCAGGCCTTTGGTTGAGATCTCAAGGCTCCAGCATATAAGGGCTCTTTAAGAACTTGCAAAAGGGACCAGAAACATTCTATATTTGGGAAACAAAGGAGGTAAAAACATATAATAGGGAAAATTCCTCCATGTTGGGGCCCAGAATTTGAGAGACATTTTCCTCTAGACCCGTGAGTAATAAATGTAACTCCAAGCTCTCCAAGCATTGCTTGATTTATTCTAGTTCTCTGTAACAATGTGGACTGGGGTGGGTGGGTATAGCCCTAGGACAAGATTACAGGTAATAGGGACTGGGAGGTTATAAAGAGCAGATGTCTCCATGACTAAATTATCTCAGCCACAAGGTTGTAAATCTTTCCATAATGATAAACAGTTCTCAGGATAGGAGAATGGACTGCATATCGATCTTATCTCTCATGTCCCAACCAAATGAAAATATGCTTTCTAATCAGAGCAGAACCACCGTGGTTAACAGAGCATGATTAAAACTTCATATATTATAATTAGTTTCCAATATTTTATTTCTGCCCCTAGTGAAATCACTAGGCACCCTGAATTGGGGGCTCTGGGTCTTGCTGGGAGCTGATTGGTCAGAGGCAAGGTGAGGGTAATAGATCCTTTCTTCAATTCTTGAGGACAATTCTGAAGTCTGCTCCAGCTTCTCTCTGTCTTCTCTGATGGGAAAGTAGTCAGAGGGTTGATCCACCTCAGGGCTCAGGAGCTGAAATATAATTTAGGTCAAGATGTTAACTTTAGCCTGCCACATGACCCAAAGTTGCAAACATCATTCAGGTCTGGGCTACTGTCTTCTGCTATCTCAGGGGTTGCTTATTATCTGGAAGAAAGACTAAGTCTCTAAGGGATATAGAGAAAGAAAAAGAGAAATAATTTCTAGAACCAGGATTTAAAACTAAATTGTGTTTCAAGAAAACAAAAGGATGGCCATTTTTTTTATCTAGAAAGTTCTTACCCAGGTTCCAACTAAATCTGTTTTATGTAATTGAGGTATCCAAATAAAATGGGATTTTTGGACTGGAACCCGGATTCTTTCTCTGCTGAAATTGAAGAATGAATCCACGGACAGAAAATGGTATAGCAAAGGTGGATAATTATTAAAGAACAAGTACAAACGTCCATATGGGGAGGGGGAAAGGGTCCCAATGAGTTCCTTTTCTCTATCTATTATAAAGGCTACAGATCCTGGTGCCTTGATTGGTCACTATTCCTTTGGACTGGTTACTATAGTAACTCCTGGGCAATTGAACATGAAGCCTTCCTTCCTTATTGTTTTTCTATTCCCATTGGGCTTTTTTCCTTTCTTTCTGGATGAAGGACTTCCTTCTCTTTCTTTTGTAAATATAGAACTTTTGCTGTTTTCAGCTCTCTCATTCTATGGAAATACCTGTTGCAGCTTTTCAGCTCCCCTGTTCTATGGAAATATACCTTCTGCTGCTCTTCAGCCCTATGTTTCCTCCATGTTCCCCTTAATTTCCAAAATTTCTAAAATTTCCTAAACCTGTCCTATTTTAATCCTAAAATTCCTGTTTCACAAATTCATATACTTTTGATTGATCTGAATCTCACTGTTATGATTAGCTGGCATTGTGCATTCTGATTGGTTGTTATGGAGCAGTTCTGATTGAACAGGGAGGTCTTTGTCCATTGGTCCAAAGCCAAAACCAGGAATTCCCTTATAATAGTTAACTCAGACAGTAAAAATGAGCAGGGCATAGTGGGGAAAACTGAGAGTTCAGTCTGAGGTTCCTCCAGATATACAGAGTACATGAGAAGCCTTCGTTAGCAAATAGTTCTGAGGCTTTTACAAAGTTTGGATCCTCAGTTGACTATGTCCATCTCAGCAGATACATTTTGTTTGACGTTCACATTAAGTGAACCTTTCTTTTCAGGGTCCAGAAGCCTATTAGTAGCTAAGCTTTGGGAGAGTAAAAATTATACCCAAATTTTCAACTGCGAGTGGGGTCTAGCAACCCTAACCTCCACATTGTTCAATGGTCAATTGTACATCTTTTACTCCTTAGTATCTGAATGCTAATGAAACACAAATATAACTTTTGATGACACATGTGAAAGAGAAACAATATACTTTATACTACAGAAATATAATGTACCAAAAATTCCTAATTAAATGCTTTTGCTTTCTCAGCCGTTAGTGAAAATAATTAGTGAGCTGGGAACTATACCACCCTTCTCCCTGGACTAGCTTTCACATCCTCATGAAAAGATTAAAGTCTTCCCAAGGGGGTCAGCTGTATAGTTTGAGGATCTCAGTCCCAGTTAGATAGAAAATCAGATAATTGCAAAAACAATTTGCAATCTCCAGGTGATGTAGAAAACAGAAGACTGTAGGCTCTATTATTATGTAAAGTGACAAAATATAATTAGTGTATAGGAGGTCTTCATTATTTGAAGCTGCAATCTTTATAAATAAAGGGTGAAGTGAACCACTCTCAGTTTACTTTCTATCTCTGCTCCCATACTGAGTTTAACTTCTGTGATCAGAATGAAGTTGAGAAATATATACTTTTTTAATGACCTGAGACAGGAATCAAATTAATATTTAAAATATTCATTGTAGCTCAGCTATCATTGCTCAGTGGTTGAGCGATGACCTATGAACCTGGAGGTCATGGTTCAATTCCTGGTCAGGACACATGCCTGAGTTGTAGGCTTGGTCCCCAGTGTGGGGTGTGCAGGAGGTGGCCAGTAGGTGATTCTCTCTCATCATCGATGCTTCTATCTCTCTCTCTCGTCATTTCTCTTTACTAGGAAAACCAATAAAAAATATATCTTAAAAAATTCATTGTGGCAGTAAATCTTTTGGAAATTTATATTCTACATGAACAGGAAGTTTTGCATATTGCTAGTAATTTTGGTGTGAAAAAAACATGATCATAAATAAAATGGCTATTCAGTAACACTTCTGTTAATTATAATATTTACTATTCTGACTACAAATTTCACATTTAGTTTGAAATTAAACTGTTTTAGGAATAGGATCTTCTGGTTTAGCCTGTTCTGTGACTTTCTTAAATATTCCTGCCATGTAGCTTTGGCCTAGGGATTTATACACTGAGTGGCCAGATTATTATGATCTCTGAATGCATAATTATCTGGCCACTTAGTGTATATCCTATATAATAAAAGGCTAATATGCAAATTGTCCTCTTGACTAGGAGTTAAAGATGTACAACTGACCATTGAACAATATGGAGGTTAGCGGACTGGACAACTGCCCATGTCCCCTCCCCCCTGGCCAGGCTGACTAGATCCCACCCATGCACGAATTGATGCACTGAGCCTCATGAATATATATATATATATATATATATATATATATATATATATATATTCATTCAGAGATCATAATAATCTGGCCACTCAGTGTATATGAAGGAAATTTCTATTTAGTTTAGAGTAAGGAAAGGTTTATTGATTAAGAAGCTAGGTGCATGACAAGAAAGGGGGCCTTAGGGCTTCCTTAAATCCATAGTAAGAGAGCCCAGAATTCATGCTTTTTTTATGTTAAGGAAAGGTAGAATGGACCTGATAAGAGGTGTGTGAGGACCACAGAAATCTAAGTGCCAACAGGGAGCCAAGGAAGCACATGAAATCTCTAAATCTCTTTTTTTTCCTGGTCTTTTGACCCATGCCCATCTGATCTTATCTTGATGCTCCTGCAAATCTCAAACCTCAAGTATAATTCCCCTAATAATTAGCATATCTATAGCAGGAGCTCTTTATCTTCAGGCCATAGGAGAAATGCAGACTAGAATTAAGATAGAATCAGAGAGAGGGAGCATTTCATTCTGTTATATTATGTAAGAAATTGAGCAACAGCTCCTAGTTTATATAATTATTAGGGTTTAATTTCAATTTGGAGCCCCGCCATTGTAGTTTGTTTGCAGTGCTCCGAAATGACTATATGACTGGAATGCTCCCCAATAACTTTGTTTAGGGTTTAGTATAAGATTTTAATCTTATTTAATTTCTTATCTTCTTTTACTTCATTTAAGAATCCCAGTTATCTAATTAAGGTAATTCCATATTTGAAAATATTTATAATTTTGCTAGAAAGTCAAATGCATTGTTTCAAGGCAACATAAAACACTTATGGTAAAATAATCCTATCTAATAAAAGGGTAATATGCAAATTGACCATCACTCCAACACACAAGATGGCTGCCCCCATGTGGACACAAGATGGCCACCACAAGATGGCCAGCAGGGGAGGGATCAGGTCTGCAAGGGAAGACAGTTGTGAGCAATCAGACCAGCAGGGGAGGGCAGTTAGGGGTGACCAGGCCAGCAGAGGAAGGAAGTTGAGAGTGACCAGACCTACAGTGAAGGGAAGTTGGGGGGGCCCAGGCCTGCAGGGGAAAGCAGCAGGGAGGAACAGGCCTCAGGGTAGGGCCTTTAGGGGAAAATAGGCTGGCAGGGGAGCAGTTAGGCATCAATAAGGCTGGCAGGGGAGTGGTTAGGGGGTGATCAGGCTGGCAGGCAGAAGTGGTTAGGGGCAATTAGGAAGGCAGGCAGGCAAGCAATTGGGAGCCAGCAGTCCTGGATTGTGAGAGGGATATTCGACTGCCAGTTTAGGCTCAATCTTGGTAGGATTGGGCCTAAACGGGCAGTTGGACATCCCTCAAAAGGTCCCATATTGGAGAGGGTACAGGCTTGGCTGAGGGATGCCCCCCACACCTTCCTGTGCATGAATTTTGTGCACTGGGCCTCAAGTAATTTCAGTAATAACATGGACTATTATTTTTATGTCTGTCTTCAGTGTGGTAATTCATATGCAAATTTAATGAAACAGAGTCTCATCTTTAAATTGTACAAACTGACAACATTTAGAAGGGGATGGCAAAAGAATACAAAATTATAGAATTAATTAATTTTAAGAAAATATTATGCTACCAAGTTACATTAAAATAACTTCTAACTTGTTTTTTACATTTTATTTAATGTTTATTTTTTGCCTTTAAACATGTGCATAAATTAAAAAGTTTAAATGACCCATCCACTTGAGAGCCACAGAAAGGTACTAACCTTTGCTTCTCCTCACCCTAGCTTTCTGCTTTATAGGGCCTGACATTTGCAACTCTATATCTTCTTGTATTGACTTCTACATACATAAGTAACATAATTATACTCATTTCTCTTTTTAATTAAAAGGTTGTATTTACTTAGAAGCATTCAAAATGTCCACAAAATAGCTGCAACCTTTTATTTATTTATTTTTTGCAATTACTAAATGGCATTCAGTAAACAGAGTAACAATCTATATTATAAAAGGACAGTGACCATAACACCATCATGCCATAACAACTAAATGACTGGTCACCAGGAGGTACATTGATGGGTCTCCCTGCAGATCTGGGGTTTTGTGCGGTTTCGCACATTGGACCTCTAGCTATTTCATATAATGCATCAGAGACCACTGAAGATGAAAAAGCTACCATCCCCCATAGATTACTCAAATGTAAAGAACCTCTTTATATTTCCACACCAACTTACAACTTTGTACTGTATCAGGCAAGATTAATGGCTATTTAAAATACCACCAGGACGGGGCTATCTAAAGACACATTTGGTAGTGAGTTCACTATACATAAACTGACACTATACCATTTAGAAACAAATCATACAGTCTTACACTTTAATTCTTTTAAAGAATTTAGTGTGCACAGAGGGTTAAATGCTTTATAGACAAGAAAACAAAAACTGTGCTAGAATCAATATATTCATTATCATCTTGTTCTTTGTCTCCCTCCTCATCATCTTCCTCTTCTTTTTCAGCTTTGACTCTTCCTTTCTTTGCTGCATCAAGCTTTCCTTTAGCTGGATATGCAGGGATTCTTTTCTCTATTTCTCCTTCAGCTTAGCTGCCTTCTTTGCATAAGGCTGCTTGGCACTGGCAGCAGGGTTGCTCCACACCTCTCCCAGCTTCTTTGCAGCATCACAGGTGGACAGGCCAGGATACTCTCCTTTGATTTGGGGACAATGCTCAAAACAAAACAAGAAAAAGGCTGAAGGATGCCTCTTGTAGGTGTATTGAGGTCCTTGCATTTATTTTTGCTCTCCCTTTAGGAAGGATATGTTTTCATTTCTCTTTCAATAACATAATGGACTAATATTTTTATGTCTGTCTTCAATGTGGTAATTCATATGCAAATTTAGTGAAACATGAGTCTCATCTTTAAATTGAACAAACTGACCAAATTTAATGAGAGAAGGGGATGGCAAATCTCTTGATTTTCAATTATAGGCAATATACCATTTTAATTGGAAGATAAGGACTTCTCTCTCTTGTATCCTCATTTACCCACACTCTTTCATTTCCTGTGTCCCCAATATAGTTATGTTATAATTACTTGTCAAACCGATGTTTCCTGCTTATATTATTGTGACTTTGTAGATATTCTTCCCATAAATCTGGTTACATATTCTGATTATTTTTTTCTTTCTTGTGTGACTCTGCTTCTCTTGGTTAGCTTCCATCAAAATGAACACCCTCAAAATAAATAATGACTTCTTTT
>PVJN01007716.1:0-68254 GCA_004026805.1 Lasiurus borealis
CCCCCCACCTCCAACAAGCCCCACAATATGTTCACTCACAATGAGCCCTGGCCAAGGGCATCTAGATCCTATCCTATCAAGTGCTGCCTGTACGCTTTCCCAGTTTTTCTTTTCTCGTGCTTATCTTCACAAAAACAGAGAAGACCCTTTGCCCTAGCTGGTTTGGCTCAGTGGATAGAGTGTTGGCCTGAGGACTGAAGGGTCCCAGGTTCAATTCCAGTCAAAGGCACATGCCCGGTTTGCGGGTTTGATCCCCAGAAGGAGGGTGCAGGAGGCAGCCAATCAATGGTTCTCTCTCATCATTGATGTTTCTATCTCTCTCCCCCTTCCACTCTAAAATCAATCCTATATAATAAAAGCCCAGGTGGCAGCACATGTAACATCATTACAAGATGGCCATCACAAGATGGATGGCAGGGGAGGTCAGTTGTGGCCGATCAGGCCAGCAGGGGATGGAGTTGGGGGTGAACAGGCCTGCAGGCATGGGCATTTGGGGGTGATAGGTTAGCAGGGGAGCAGTTAGGCATCAATCAGGTTGGCAGGGAGTTGTTAGAGGGCGATCAGGCTGGCAGGCAGAAGCAGTTGGGGCAATCAGGCAGGCAGGCAAGCAGTTAGAAGCTAATAGTCCCAGATTGTGAGAGAGATGTCCGACTGCTGGTTTAGGCCTGATCCCACAGGGGACATACCTCAAGGGGTTCCAGATTGGAGAGAGTGTAGGCCGGGTGAGGGACACTCCCCATGCACAAATTTCATGCATTGGGCCTCTAGTAAAAATCTATTAAGAAAAAAAAAATTAGCTTTATCCATCAGAACTCACTGGTATTTTTCCATTTTGACACCTGCCTTTTTGTTGTATGCATGGACTGTTCTGACATAAAAATCCCTCAAATTTTCCATTATGATTTCTTTCTTGCCTGCACACTTAGAAAGACTCTCTCTCCCCTTTAAACTTATATTTTCACCAGTATTTTCTCCTAGCATTGTTATATACACAGAACATCGGAATTGTTCGCCATTACTTTTAAAGGTCTTGACAATTGTAATGCATTGCCTACTCCAGACGAACTTTAGAATGATTTTCCCATTTGTCTGTAAAATCCTATTGGGATTTTTATTGGATTGACTCGAATTTGGGGGAGAGTCGGCATTCCTGTCCAGGAATATGGCTTGGTTTTTCCATTTACTTTCAGCTTTATGGCCCCCAGTAAGGTTTTGTGCTTTTCTTCACATACCGGTAGGTCATGAAACCGATTCCTAGTCATTCTATATTTCTTTCTGGGGACGCCATCGCAGGCTGGGCCCCTCTTACTGAGGCGGGGTACCTGGAGAGAGTGAGAGGTGTGTTTGGGGACGGAGAACTGGAGATGGCCGTGGGCAGCGGGAGGCCGGTGGCGGCCAGGCTCAGGGCCAGCCTGCCTCTGGGGGCTTTGGGCGATTCGGAGGCGCCCCCTGGCGGCCACCTCCAGGGCCGCGGTTCTGCTAGTAAAATTCAATTTCATTTTAACATCGCCTCCCAGACTCAAGTGTAGGAATTAATAACACCATAGTACTAGGGGCTAAATCATGCTCCACTCCCATTCATATGGTGAAGTCCTAAAGCCCCTGTATCTCAGAATATGACTGTAGGTGAAGATAAGGTCTTTAAAGGGGCAATTAGGTTAAAATGAAGTCCTTAGGGTGGGCTCTAATCCACCGTGACACACAACCCTCTCCAGTGGTCCTCTTGGCCTCTACAGATGTCCATTTGGAACATCTGGGACTTTCAAAATATTAACATTCTTCCTCAGTAATTTTTGTCTGGTGCATGAATATTCTTTTCCCAAATTATCAAGGTTTCTTTCAGCCCATTATCATGAGCTTTTTCTTGCATGAGAAAGAAGCTGGTGTCTGTGAGAGTCGTGATTCTTTTGAGCATTTCTGACGGAATTTCGGCTTGTCCTCCGCGGGTGTCCAGCCTGGCTGGTCTCGCCATCTGCTTTGGAATGATTCCCCCCTGACGTTAAAGGGCACGTCCTCTCTAGATTGATTGCTTGGTGAACACGCATTGACTTTTCTTGCTGTTATTCGGGGAGGACTTGAAATTATGTTGGTGTTACTGCCAGAAGCAGTCCCCAGCCCTGGTGTCTTCCTAACGTCAGTCAAGCTCTCTCAGTTTTAAGACTTTAACGAAGAGTGTATCGACTACTTAGTTTTCTTCACTTATTTAATGTATATTTGATTTCTTTTTAAGTGTTTTAAAATAACACTTTATTTTTTAAAAAGATTTTTTAAATTGATTTTAGAGAGAGAGGTAGGGAGAGGGAGAGGGAGAGAGAGAGAAACATTGATTGGCTGCCTCCTACATACCTCACACTGGGGAGTGAGCCCACAACCCTGGCATGTGCCCTGACTGGGAATTGAACTATGACCTCCTGGTTCCTAGGTTGATGCTCAACCACTGAGTTATGCCAGCCGGGCTGAACTGACGATCTTTTGATGCATGGAACCATCCCACCCAATTGAGCCACACAGGTCAGAGTTAAAATAACCCTTTGAGTGACATCCATCAGTTTCTTCAGAAGTCCTTCAGATTAATATTTTAGGATCTCTGTTTCCGGTGCATTCGTGACATCCAATCCCAAGTTCTCATCATCCATAGCAGTGTTCTCTCAAGGCCACCTGATGAGTCTTCTTTAGCAAGTAGTCATGTAGAGGCTTGACATGATTTTTTTCCATTTTCTAACATTTTATTTTGTGGGATATGTTCATCACTCTCATTTTCCTTTCTTTGCTTTGCTTCTGTGAAAGTAGCTCAGACACTCGTGAAGATCATCGTTTCCATCCAAAGGATCTTTCAGCCCTGTCTAAAGTGGTTTTTTAATCTTTCTGATGTATTTGAAAGGTTGTTCCAGCTACAGGTACTAGATATTAGATGCGTTTTGAGGCATCCTCTAAAGACTGGATTCTTCTTTAATGCTAGCCATTAGCACAGCTTGTTCTGAATGTTTATATTTCTTTTTGAAGCATTCTTTTCTAAAAGCCTCTATTTTAAGCCCAAGGAAAGAGTTGGTGGTTTCCATCTCTTTGTTAATGGTCTCTGGCTTTTAAAAAAAGATTAACTTTTTTAGAGCAGTTTTAGATTCACAGCAAAATTAAGAGGTACAGATATTTTCCCTTACCCCCATAGATGCACACAGCCTCTTCCACTATTAACATCCCCCTACAGAGTGGTACTTTGTTACAGTGGATAGTCACCCAAAGTTCACAGTTCATCTTAGGGTTCACTCTTGGTGTGTTTTCTGAGTCTGGACAAATGCATGGTGACTTGTATCTATCATTACAGCATCATGCAGAGTATTTTCACTGCCCTATAAATCCTGGTCATTCTAATAGGTGTGTAGGGTATCACTGTTGTTTTTATTTGCATTTCTCTGATTACATGTGATGTGAAGCATAACAAACAAAATTTGCTGACGATTGCTTGAGAGGAGGAGGTGAGCAAGAAGGCAAGGAATTGAGGGTGATTGTTGATGTAAGAAACTAGAGCCCCACCCTAGCTGGTTTGGCTCAGTGAACAGAGCATCAGTATGCAGACTGAAGGGTCCCAGGTTCCATTCTGGTCAAGGGCACATGCCCGAGTTGTGGGCTCAATCCCCACTAAGAGGAGGTGCAGGAGGCAACTGATCAATGAGTCTCTCGTCATTGATGCTTCTACCTCTCCCTCTCCCTTCCTCTCTGAAATCAATAAAAATATATTTTTAAAAAAGAAAAAAAGAAACTAGAGCCCTGAGCTTGGGGGGCCTGGCAGGTGGGCCTGTGTGAGTTCCTTTTTGGATCTAGGAGTTCTGGGCTTCGGGACATCCACGTGCAGCAGTCCTGGGCAGTCCCCTCACACCCCGAAGACCTTCCACCTTGTATTCAGTGACATGTACGGGGTGTAATTCCTCTCCCTTCCCCAAGCCATTTTTTTTAAAACACTTACTTTGTTTCTACCATCTCTCTATATAAAAGCCCAGCGACCCTCACAGCTGAACAACCAGAACGCCCGGTCGCTATGATGCGCACTGACCACCAGGAGGTAAGGGGGGAAGATGCTCAATGCAGGAACTGCCCTCTGGTGGTCAGTGTGCAGGGGAAAATGGTATAACGGGAGAAAAGAGACCAACCTCCTACGCAACAAATTCCAAATAATTGATGCTGTCAAGGAGGTGGAGTCCACCGCCATCTTGGAGTGTATGATGCACACAGTGACACCCTCCTCAGCCAGGGCCGTGGTGCCGTGCACCTTCAATGTGATACAATGACAACAGCATTTGATTTGTGTGGCCCTCTTCCCAAAACCGAGTCTTGTTCTAATCATGGGGAAAACACCAGACAAATCCCAGCCACGGGGGATTCTGCAATCTGCCTGACCAGCAGAGCTCCAGCACAGCAAAGGCAAGCCAAACCCGAGAAACTCACAGCTAGAGGAGCCCCTGGGGACATGACGAGCAAATGTGTGGGGCCCTGGGACAGAAAAGGACACGAGGGAAACCTAAGGAGGTCTGAGTAAAGTATAGACTTCACAGGTCCATTGATTATGACAAATGAACCAAACTAAGACGTCAATAATAGGAGAAACAGGTCTGGTTTATGGAAACTCTGTACTATCTTTTCAGTTTTTCTGCAAATCTCAAAAACTCTTCTAAAAAATAAAATAAAAACCCCACCACATCCTACTACCTACATTCTACCCGTCACATTTTATAATCTTTATCACACATCTCTCCATCTTTCTTTAAAAGACACCCACTCCTTTTGCTCAAAACGACACCCAGGAAACCCTGGCACACAACACACACAGGGGCTCAGGTCCTTGGGTGCTTGTCACCTTCGTTTTACTCTCTATGGATGCCCTAAGCCCAGGCTCCGTGGCTGCTAGAAACAAGGAGCTCCACTGCCACCCAGTGGACATTTTGAAGTAAAGCGTGGCATGCTGGACAAGCTGGAGGAGTACCCTCCGCTGGGCTGGGAGTAAGTAGTCTCTGAGTTTAGGCTGCACATGAACCAGCCCCTTCCCAATTCTCACCTAGATCTGGACTTTTTCTAACTCTGCCCCAATTCCACACCGTGCAGTCATTTTGTATTTGCTAACTTCTCCATCTAAGTCTACTACATGTTTCCAGAAAGTCTTTTTTTTTTGGAAGGAGATGATAAATCATAAGGAAATTGGGTATTTTCCAGTTTTGATGCCCGTGAAGAGTGATTTCTGTGCAGAGGTGTGGCCTATCCAGCTGCTTGTGAAAGAGTCTGCAGGCATCAGCTGGCTGGGCTTTGGGGACTGGGGGACAGCGGCCCGGGCCTGGCCTCAGGCAGCACAATCTGTGGTCAGAGAGGTCTTGCTGTGCTGGGCCACATGGTACCTGTTGTCAGTCAGGCTTTGACGCGCATGTGCTTCCTGAGGGGGTGAAGGGGCAGCAGTGCTTTGCATCCATGGCCTCTCCCATGCAGCTGACCACAGGCATGGCTGCTCATGCCTCTGGGTTTGAAGAAACCTAATGAGCACGTCTAGTTTGGGTTTCCCCGGAAGTAGAGCCTGGGACAGAGGTTTGAACACCAGTCATTTATTTGGGACTTTACTCCAGGAAGCCCTGGTACAGTGTGAGCTCTGAGCCAGGGGAAGGAGTCAGATAAAAGATACACATTAAACCATTCATGCGGTGTCCTTGGAGCTGTCTGCTGCTGAGCACCCCCAGCCGGGGTCCAGGACACCGGGATGGGGGCTGCTTCTGGGGACACCAGCTGCGCATCTGGGGCCCTGGGCTGCAATAAGTAGCTTTAGGGCCAGAAGAGGATACCAAGGGGGTGGGGCGAGACTCTGCTGGGTCCTCTTAGTGTGCTCACGTGATGGGGCTCAGCACCCCAACCCCCCTCATCCCCAGCGGATGCCAGCCGTAGGTTGGATGGACAGCCCAACAGCTGGGGAGAGCGCAGGACCACGCAGTCAGCTGAGCACAAGTAGGTGCTCTATGGATTGGGTGGGGCCCTCATCGCCTCCACACAAGTGAGATTTTCAAAGATGGGGAGATGCACAGATCTTTGGTGTGTGGAAGAGTGTGCCAGGCAGCCATGGGGTGTGTGTGGAGGGTTGGGGCGCAGAGGGGCATGAGCAGCCTTGTCTGGAAGCTTCCCCTGGGCTGGGCGGTGGCACTGTCCACCGCTCCAGGTGAATCTCCACCAAATGGAAGACTCAGCTACTGAAAACTAGAGTAGGACCTTATTTCCATGGCACACCAAGTATTTAGGTGATAAAAATGTATTACCAAGAAAGGGAGCTCTGAAGAGCAAAAGCTCATTTTGTAGAATATTGAAAAATATAGGGCTTTTCCCCACATCTCCACAGTCTTCCTTGACCCTGGTGGTCCCCAGGAAGACCGAGATCCCTGACGGGCCAGACAGCTGCCCTTGCCCGAGGAGGAGCTGAAGAGGCAGCGTGTCCCAGGCCACTGCCCTTGCCTGAGGACCACACATGAGCAAGGCCACTGTCATGCCAGCTGTGGAGTGACTTCCCTTGTGCAGCCATCACCACCATCTCTGGTCAGTGTGAACTGTGGGGGAAGAAGTTCTTGTACTGGTGGAAGGCTTTGTCCCTATAAATTATGCATTGGTGGTGGAGTGTGGGTTGACCAAAGTGAAGTGTTGGCAGTCAGAAGCTGACGGTCCTTTGTTGGTGGAGCTGAGGTGAGGTTTGTTCAGTCTGCTCCTGAGGGATCTTCTCCCAGGGCTGGTTTTAGGAGCCAAGATCACTTTCAGATTGTAGTGTGTGTGTGGGGGGGTGGTCTTACTTTACCCTTCCACCTTCTGGAAACCAGACGGCCAGAGAGGGGCGATCAGGCTCTGGAAGACGTGGTGAGGACACAGGCATGGCCAGAACACCCTCTACAAATCCAGGAGGAGCTGAAGAGGCAGCGTGTCCCAGGCCACTGTCCTCGGAGAGGCACCTCCGGTGAAGTCCCAGGTGGGGTTACTCACCACCCTGAAGGGGCTGTAGCCCCAGCACACACAAGCTGTGCGGCACTGCAGCCTCAGAGAGCTGTCGGCCACTGTCTTGTTGGATCCTCACAGACAAGGAAGGCAGAATAATAACCACACATTACAGAGCAGCCCAAGCTCAGTTTCTTGTGTTTTTGATAGAGGGGTGGGATGGGGAGACACCCGACTGGTGACTGGTAGGAAGCAGAACTGTGCTAAGGCATTAAGACCCCTCAGAGAAAGAGCAGAGTCACAACTTCTGATCTCAGGGGACCCTGACATCTTCGGAGAGCTACCTAGAAGAGATAACAGGTAAGATGTCATCCAGACATCTGGTGTGCTTGGCAAGAGCATATCCCTTGCCGTCACCTGACAACGAGGTCCCACTTATGACAAAGGGCAGGTGGTGCCTCCATGGCCCAGGCAGCCCGAGGACACAGCTTCGCCCAGGCGCCACCGAACACCGCGTTTCTGCAGTCTCTCACCTTCATTGTAGCTTCACTCCTGCCCATGGCTTTAGTTTTACCTTATTCAGAATAAAGGGTCACAGAAATGAAGAGAAAGGACCCCCCAAAACCATGGTTTCGAAGCGATGCTAATAAAAGGCCTAAGGACACTTAACTGTGGAAGGAAGGGTGAGGCAGCTGTGAGCTCTATTCGGTGAGTGAAAATCACATTTGACAGCAAAAAGAAAACCCTGGGGGGTAAAAAAAAAAAGAAAGAAAAAGGAAAAAAAAAAAGACGAGAGGCACTTGTATGTTGTTTCTGGTTCCAGTTTGTGGCCAAGCTGTCCTCATGTTTCCTGATGGGGCTGTTCATAGCGACACGAATACAACAATCTGTATGACATCGTAAACATGCACAATGCTGTTTCTCCAAAATTTTATTTTAATTTAAATTACAGGGCCAGCCATAGTCTGATAAGAAATTACTTTTCCTCAGGAGAAAGGAAATGCTCTCACGGCATTGTTAACAGGTGTATCCATCTCCACCTCTTTCTAAGGGTTAAAAATCACATGGAATAACGGACTTACGTAAAATTAAACCTTGGTAACACAAAGAGAAACACTTCCAGTATCATAGTTTTGGTAATATGAATATATTAAAGGATCATAACTTCAAATGCAACTTTTCAACTGTGAATGTTTTCACATTTTTGTTTAAAATCAAACAAAAAACCCCAAATCTTAACTATGTCCCGATTCCAAAGCAGTGCACCATGCGGTGTTTCCTGACACACTGTCCTCCCCGCTACGACGGCATCACGGAGTAGAAGCTGCTTGTCGTTTCCAGTTCTCGGAACCAGCGTGGCAGGAAACCTTCCTTCCACCCGCTGTAATCACTGCTCTCCCCTGAAGCCTGACGCCCGGCACTGCACACAGAACCGGGAGGCTTCGCGGCCAGGTCTGCCTTCCCAAACGTCTTGATATTTTCAAATCAAGAAGCTTGGATCCCTTCCCTTACTTCCAATGGGAAACCATGAATGATTTTACACAGATTTTGGTAAAGACAGCCTCAGGAAAACCAATGCCGACTGCCATTTAATTAAACGGAATAAAATACATCTATATTTTCTGGAGCTATTTTCCTAACTGGTGTTCCTAGAAGGAGATCTTGCAACCTGCTGAAGTATCACTTGGGAGTTTCTTTTTATTGGCCGATAAATAATTCAATTAGTAAGAGAGGCTAGCAAAGAATAATCATGTAAATTTCTTAGTCAGCCACAGCCATGCTGAATTCAAACTGGCAAACTCTGATTGTAAGTTGTTAGTTGTGATCTTTATCTCTAAGATGAACAGATACCATTCTAATAACTTTACATAGATACATCCTAGGAGACGCTGCTCTGCCGTGGTCACAGTAACAAAAAAGTGGTGCAAAATCAGTTACTTTATAAATACTGATAATTTGCAACATTAAGGAATAGGACATTAAAAAAAATAAATTTCCCCACAGGACACCTGTGACGAGGAACTCTTCTTTTCCTAAGAGAAGCCGAAGTTTAATGATTCAGTTCCAACCCTGCCGTACTGGCTTACTTACTCTAAAGAAGAAAAGGTGCTCTACCGAGATTTCCCACACAGACAATCAGCGTTAATTGATCATAAACAGTATCATCATAGATCGAGGAAACTCATTTTCAATGAGTAAGACCAGTACTATGCAGGAAAGAGAGCTGACTGAGTTCCAAGTCTGTATTATACCCTATTGATGGCACCCCACTAGATAACTGAATACAAAGGATTGGTTTACTTTTGTCTTTAATGCTGTGATACTTAACTGTTAAATCAGCATTTTCATGTGATCTGAAGTATTTCAATTACATATGAGCATTCATTTTTTTTGCAAAGATTCAATATTAGGTAATAGTTACATACTAATACAATAACATTCCTCTGCTGTACAAATTAAATCATTTAAAAGAAATGAGCATTCTAAGAATTATATACAAAAGAAACCTGTAAGCATTGTTGAAATGAAATGTGAGGTGTTGTTGCTAGCTCTACTGTTTGAAAAGACCTTCCAAAAGGGAAATTAACAAATACCTTCCAACATATTCAGGTTTACAAGTCTCAAGAAAATCAAATGTCAAAAAATTCTAGAAAGCCGAGAAAAGCGTATATACATTTTCCTTATGAAGCGTCACACTTTTAAGAAGTTGCTAAGTTTCAGTATCAATTTATTCGCACGTCAACTTTAACCACCCCAAAAGCTCACATCGTGGGTACAGTTCCCCTGATTCCAAATACAGCGCTGCACGATCTTCCTGTAGTGAAGGCAGACAATCTCACCAAGAATCCACGCCCAGCTCTTTAACATAAGTGCAAACCTGCAGGTTTAATCTGACCCCATCACGCCTTCCGCCCCTCCATCACACTATCACCCCTACATTTGCCCTCACAAACCTAGCCGTGTTCAGAACTCCTACAGCAAACAGGGTCTCTGAATTCTGAAATGACACAAAGATCGAGAAAGTCCACGTGTGCTCTAGTGTGCAAGAAAGCAGCAGCTACGTTCTCCAAGATGGACTAAAAAAACAAAACAAGATAAAATGAAAAACCGTTCACTTAACAGCAGACTAGCATAATGTTCCTCATGAATCGGTGAGAGTGCCTGATGCTGACGAGCTAACAGCAGGTGCTGGGTTTGGATTTAATATTTTGGATGTTTACGGGGAGTTAGGCTTCTTGCTGAGCTGGTCTCTTCAAGTCCCTGATCTGTTTAACTAAATAGGTCTTCTCGTCGTTAAACTGCTCATCCTCGGTCCTGTCGTTCTGAAACTTGCTGAGGAACTCTATGAGTTTGGTCTGGTTCTTGAGGAGGATGTCTAGGATGGGCTGTGTCTTGTTAGGGTTGGCAACAAACACCTGCCGGAGAGAAATCTGCATCAGCTACAGGAAAGGAGGCGGGACACATCCAGAACTTCCCTCCCTGAACACGTGAAGCTGGGATAACTCTGTCAGAGGTTTGTACTTCAGGATATCTTATTTCACAATTTGAAAATGGAAAAAAAGATTTACACGCTTTAGTACAAAGAGAACTAGTACTTTCCCTCATGCTCTGAAACTCAGTAGTTAGCATTAAAATATAGATGCTGATTTTAAGAAAACATTTGCACAAAAGGTCAAAATGAATTTTGAGAATAAAAACCTCTACAGAAAGCATTAAAATATGAGTTACCCCTTAACTTTGTGATTAATAATTTTCTATGACAAAGACAAATGGCATTCCTTTGTAAATAAACTTATTTTGTTCCCAAACTGAAATGTTTACCCCCTGTTTCTGGGTCTATTTTTCTGTTTAATAGTTGTACCACATATAACATAAAAATTAATTGAACTGAATTGTATAACTTAGATTACCAAAGTGAGGCTAATACTATTTTAGAAATTTGTAAATGAAATGAGACTGACAACTTCGGGAGAAAATATTGTTTGTGGTTTTAGTACTCTACCTTAAAAACGTGAAAGGCCTCAAACTGGATGTTACGACTTTTGTCTCGTAGAAGATTCATCATTAATTTGAGGTTCTCAGGTTTACTGATGTATTTTGTCATAATTGTGAAGTTGTGTCGGTCTAATAATAGTTCACCGAGAAGCTGAGAAGACATTTAAAGAATCACTCTACATTATCAAGATTCTAAGGAAAATCAAAGTCTGAAAAATAATTTATTTAGTAATCATCATTATTAAGTACAGCATCATTGCCCCCCCCCCCCTTCTTCCCAAAGACCGAAGAAGTGAACCAAACTATGACCTAAAAGCTATGGAGTACCTACTGTCCGCCACTCCAACACCCACCTTTCCCTTGGGCATTTAAACCTATGGTGAGTCTGACACTGCTCTCTGAAGAGAATATTCAGGCACATTTGGCCCCCAATTTAAGACTCAGAGCCTGCCTACTCTTTAAACAGCATTTACGTTACCTCACTAAAATGAAACTATAAAAGAAAATGTTTAGAAGAGAAGTTCTTGATTATTCCTGTTATCTAACCACAAACCTTATCTTAACTAAAAATTAATCTTCTTATTTTTAAATTTGATTTATTTGGATTTCAAAGGACAAAGGATCATGTCCGAAGTTTTCCATACACTAACTTCTACACATGCCAAAGTTATCACATCTGATTCAGAAAGGCTGATAAAGATGAAAACATTTCTGTTCCTTCTTCAGCCAAGTACCCTGAAGACACTCCATTTCTTCCTTAGTGACTTCTCATCACTAATAACATCAATTAAGCAGAAAAGAAACCTGTGCCTTGGGGGCTTACTGAATTCACAGAGGTTGGTTATACCTTTCAATTATTGTTGCTTATTCTAGATTTTCTTTGGCAGCCACCTCTTCACGTTATCAGTGCTCACATTTAGTGCAGATTGAGTGTGTGGTGGTGTGGCCTGCAGTGGGAGAGGGGCTAGTCCTGGCACCAGCCTGGTTTTGAGTTCTGCTTCCCTGCTCCTTGTGAGCTATATAACCTCGAGTATGCTGTTAACTTCCAATGGAATTGTTCATATCCTGTTCTGATATGGAGCAGCTAGACCCATCAATGGTCCAAGTCTCACTGCTCACTCTGTCCCCCCTTGTCTACAACCCCCACCGCCCCCGCTCACACAGCAAGTCCCTGCCATTAAGGTCCATCGTGAGGAGATAACACCTGCAGTGCCTTCATCTAACTGATATGATTCTAAGTTTTAAAAATATATGTTTCAAAATCTAAAATACTGCATTGCTAAGAAAAAAGTCCTCTTCAAAATTGTGTATTGCATTTGGGATATCTAACTTACAGGGAGGTGGGCAGGAGTCCTGTGAGGACCTCTGCTGAACCCCGCCCCTTTCCACCAAAATTCTGACCGTGGACAAACGTATTTTCCTCTAAAGGTCTAAGACCCACATACTAGCATAAACCCTTCCCCCAAATCCAAAATTCAAACACAGGGTAAAGAGAAGTGAACTACAACCATCATACCTTGAGTGACTGTCTTTTTGTCACATAATTTTCTGAATGAAGTAACTTCTCATACTCACTGAAGAACTAAAACAAAAAACACACATCAGAGTTATTTATTTGTTTGTTTTGTGAAGACGGGTAGATAATTAGATAATGTCAGAAAGTTTGAGTGGAAGCTTCTAACACCTCGAAGGTCAATCACTGCCCAAGCTCACCTCCGCCAGTCTGTCCAAAGCCCTTCCTCTAAGGCACTCAGAGATGCTCCGGGTGATACTTGCTGATTACCTCTGTGAAGAGGGCTCCTGGGACTGATCTCCTCCCAGCTCTAGACAGGCCCATATATAGCTTAAATCTGGTTCTCTTCTATCACTCAAACTCCATATTCCTCACTATCACCGTTTCCTCACTGTTGAGTCAGCTATCATTTCTTGGTGTTATATTAGCAAAATCATATTCATTACAGAGGAGAACTCAACTAATCCAAAGCATAAACATAAAGAAAATTTACCTGTTCTTTCAAGCATCAAGGAGAGAAAATAATTAAGAACAGAAGAGAGAGAAACTCATACTGTGTTATCATGGAAGAGATCCTAGAGAATGTAGACTTAGGCTCAAACTTGAATAATGAGAGGAATTTCACTTAGAAATGGGGGGAGGAAAGGATTCTTAGAGGATAAAAAGGGAAGGACACAGCATGAGTAGAGACCTGGGAAATGCAAAATGCTACAGATTTAGGAACTGATGCGTGTCCACTACAATCATGTACAAATCTCAGGGACTCTTATTACCAGGAAGTCTGACATCCATTGACCTCACCGCTGGGCTATCCAATGTCCTCATTTTAGAAATAAGGACGGACTTTTGAGTCCCCAAGTGGTATTGGCCTTTGTAGTGACAAGCTGTCAGATGCAGAGCAGGGGCAGAACCGGGTCCTGTCTCTAGGCAAGAGCTTGTCTCACCCTATCAGGTGCTGCCTTTTTCTCTCTTTTTAGCAGCACAAATGGAAAGGGGAGGTAAGAAGTCAAATAATATTTTTCTTTTATCTCAACTATGTATTATTATTCAGCAACAAAGTGCTTTATTTTCCTCTTCTAAATCAAGAAAAGATCCAAATGGCAGCGTGTCAATCAAACAGATAAAGTCTGCTTCTCAGCAGGTAATGCGCTATACCTGGTTTCAGTAGAGAAATGGTTATGGCACTACCTCCAAACTTTACATTTGCAAAATAAACAGTCTGGTACAAAATCTAATTTACCTTTCATTTCTGGTAATAAAACTTAAAATTGGTTATTATAAAACAGTATTTCATATACTTACTCTATCATAATGTTGTTCCAAAAATTCTGCACTGAGCAACTTATGTCTCGTAAGCAAATCCTAGAAAAAGGAAATATATTGTTAAAAGTTGTTCTCACATTCAGGTTCTTTTAGAAAAGAGAATCCTAAAACATTCCACGCCATTTTACCTAATAAAAACTGTTGTTAAAATTACTATACTTAAATTGAGCATGAATTGTATTGAGGACACTGATTTTGTATGAGTAAATAAAATCAATAATCTGAAATTGTGATTTTAATGATTATGATTAGTCACACATCTATAGCTCTTAAGCAGGAAAAATTTAAAAACAAACATATAAGGCAATGGAAATATATGTTCAAAGAAAGAGAATAAAGAATTGAAGTGAAATAAAAGTAAACAACTGTAATAAAATGTCAAATTGAAACTGCTCCTGGTGGAGAAAAAGGAAATTTCTTTAATTAGAAGTATTAGAGGTTCCATTTCCTTCCTCCTGAATTCAGTTGCATTCAGTTTCATATCTAATGTAACCTATTGCCGAGGTAAAATGTTTTTGAAAAGCCCTGTCATTTTATAAACATCAGCTTCTAAGAACGCAGAATAACACTGCAGGAATGTAGGAACAAAAATCAGTAAGACCTCGAGTCTAACAGTGCATTACTATAAAACAGAGCTGAGGTCTCACCCCACGGATTTCCCTGGAAACAAGTCAAGGATCATTCATTCAGAAAATATCTACAATGTGCCAGGTAACGTTCTAGGTGCTAGGGTTACAAAGAAGGAAGATGTGGTCTCTGCCTCCAAGGACCTGGAAGTTAGCAATGATTAGCCTTGGTCTCCCAGGTTGTGTGTGTGTGTGTGTGTGTGTGTGGTGTAGGGGGGAAGGTAGGGGTGGGGAACATGTGACAGCAGGAATGGCCAGTCAATATTTGGGTCAATCAATGCATTACATTCCTTTAGAGTCCCCTACTGGAGAGGTTGGTGCCAATAATCTCCTCACAACCAACTTTCCTTAACTTGTATTCTTTGCTACTTATGTTTGAGTTACTAAGGTTACACTGAACTAGAGTTTCCTAAGTACATCCAAGTGCCGTGGAAATGGGAAAGCTCTAAGAAATTTTCCACGGTCAAGCTGACACGAAAAGCACTACAGCTCTGGTTGCTTCATGGGGCTCCATCTGGCAGCAGGAGTTACTGCAGGGAACTCTGTCGCCTGCTCTGTCAGCACCCTTCCCTGAAAGGCCTCCATGGTACAGGCTTGCCCCTCTCTAGGTACCTACTACCCTCGGAGCTCCACTTGTCACTTCCACAGGGAGCTCTTCCAGACTGGCCACGAGCACGCAAGCATGGTCACAGGTATGGCTGGTCATCTGTGAGATGACCTGATGAATGTTTCTGCCAGAATGCACATTTTGTTAACACAAGGCTTGTGCCATACTGCATATTATGTAAACACAAGGCTCATGTCTGTTTTAAATCTTTAAATTCCCCAGCATCTATGCAGCACATAGTAAGAGCTTAATATTTAATAAATGAATGAACCAACATCAGCACAAAGTAAGCTTAATATTTAACAAATGAATGAACCAACATCAGTGAACATGTTTGGGAAAATGTCACACTAACCAAGAGTCAGAGTATGCTTGTTAAGAAGGCTTCTAATTCCACCCCCAAAGATTTACAGGTGTTTAAACTGCTGGATATGTACTGTATGTTCAGGAAAGTCCTACCCAATTTATTCTAGATCCCCCTTAGGGAATAAAGAGGCAAAACAGAAACCCTGGAGTTTATTTGAGTACCTCAAGAATTTGGTATGAAATGCTATGAGGTACCCAGAAAGGGAAGGAGAGCTGGCAGGGGTAGAAGAACTGATATTATCTCAGTATATCACGGGGCCAATTGTAAGGGAGAGAGGAACATGAGAGCGTTAAGGGCATACACCAGCCATGCTTGTTAGGAACACTTCCCTCCTTCTAACATGCTACTGTGGTCTGTTTATGGTGGTCTCCCCTGTGTAAGAGCCTCAAGGGTTAGGGGGTCTGTCTATGACTCACTGCTGAACCCCACACATATAGAACAGCACCCAATACAGGGTAGGCACTGAGAGGCTTGTGGAATGAAATGAAAACATACAAATAAGCGAATTAAGGGATTATTGAGTCAGGATCTGTGTGAGACTGGATGTAATTCTGGAGGCCAGCATGAGGAAGTACAGCAAAAGAAGCCCAATGCTTACTGCTCGGTCCTAATCTGACCACAGAGAAGGCCAGAGGAGGGGGTCTGAGAAACAGTAGCTCTCACTTGGGGCTGGGTTCTTGGGAACAGGTAGAAAATATTGCTCTAAAAAGCAAAGGCCTTGATTTGATTGCAGGTCCGAGTAAGGGGACTATTTGCTCTGAGGCTGTATCTCAAGTAGGAACATAAGGCTCACAGTGGAGCCACACATGAAAAGGGGGACTGCCCGTATCTCCCATTTAGGGGAGTCTCCTTGTTCTCATCTGGTTTAAAGAGAACATGAAACTCAGGAAACCATTTAGGAATCAAATCTCAATGGCCTTGGGAAGAGAGAGAGAAAAGGGGTGTGCTGAGACTACTGAAGTAGGAGCTGGGCCTGGGCCCCAAAGAATGAAAGCCCTTGTTAAGAAAGGCCATGACAGGGCAGGGCCTGGAGGGGAGAATACATTAGCGGGAAAGGAGCGGAGCTGAGAGACAAGCCCTTTTACTAAGCTGGGAAATGAGGAGATGGGGACTTAGGCTGTGCCTCTGTCTATTGAGAGATGAAGAACCTTACCTTAGCACTACAGCCACCAGCTACGGATAGCCCAAACCAGGGTGTGAGGAAAGAAACCAACAGAGTAGAAGATGAAGAGAAATGGTTATGCGGTCAGTATCTGCTCAGTAATCTGCAAAGTTTAAGTGCATGTGGTCCCAGACATGCAGAGTTGCTAGGTTGGCCAGCAAGGGGGGAGGGGGGGTGTAGTAAGGGGGAGTGGTAAAGAAAAGAACTTCTCATTTCCCACCTACCTAAATTCTAGTACATCTAAGGCCTTGGTATAACTTGGGACAAATGTCAGGAATCACCTCCCAAGTCCAGCAGTTTAAGCAGCCAGCTTTTGGAGTAGATTGAATTTAAAGATCCCTAAAGAGTATGTAAGTTTGGGCCCTAAATATCATGTGACAAAGACAGCCCTGGAATCCAGGAAGAAATGCTGCTAAGCCAGGAGCTGATTTTCAGAGCAAGTCATTTGGCTCAATTCCGTTTCATGCTTGAATATGTATGCCCAAGGACATGAAACTCAATTCTTCTAACTGTATGGTTCACCTCTGGAGCTCTCAGAGTTAGAATGTTTTTCCTGTGCTGAGAATCAAAGCCTAGGCCCCAGCTACTTCCAGAAACAGGTTTGATCCATTTTCCAGAGAACCCCACTTCAAATACAGCAGTGCTCTCATGGCAAATCCCTACCGAGTCTTCTCTTCTTCAGGCTAAATAGGTCCAGTTCCTTTAACCACTCCTCGAATGACAGGTTCTGAGTCCCCCTCACCATCTAATATCTTCTGAAAGTCATCTATTTGTCTATGTGCCTCTTAAAGTGTAGCGCCTGGAATGGAACACATTTATGTGCTGTTACCTGGTAAGCTTATAGTGGGGTGAGACCATCAACAGCTCCTTAAGTAACACACTTTGTGCTCATATGTAGCTCTGGGGCAGCATTGTCAAACTGCCAATTTTAATGGACAAATTAAGAATTTTGTTTACTCATAGTGGGCTCTGTAGTCAGACTGCCTGGGTTCAAATTCTGGCTTGCCCATGCATTGTCTGACTAACTCAGCATTTCTATGCTTCAGTGTCCTTATCTGTAAAGGAGATGATAACAATACTTCCTTCATAGGATTGTTTGAATATGATAAGAACTTACCTATATTTTAGTAACTATTATAGTTGGCATTAGATATTATTATAATGCCTATTCCCCCATCCCATATTTATATGATGACTTTGGTTATCTATAATTAACTTTATCCTGTAATCTGGCCTCTCTGGATTTATGAAGCCTTATTTAGGCTCACTGTTATTTATCTTGCCCTTAATGGCTGTCATTGACACATTTGGTAATATGCCTTATCATCCTCTATCCAAGTCATTAATAGTGTTCGACTTGGCCAAGGAGAGATCCATTAGTCTCTCTCTCCAGGGTGATGGTGATCCATTTTCCAGCACCTTATGGATATGGCATTTAATTAGTTGCAAATCACCATACTGAAACTCCCTCCATCTAGCTCCTAATCTTTTTAGTGTTTCCATGAAAATAGTTCTGTATAATTATTTGACATCCAGTATAATATCCTCGTCATAAAGGAATCTACTAGCTACTATTTACAGCACACATACTGTGTCAGGCCACAATAACCTGACACATTAGTATTATTACCCACATTTTAGCAGATGAAGACACAGGTGCAATCAGCAGCAGAGCTGGGAATTGAACCCAGGCAGCCATGTCTTTAGGCCCCTGATCTACTGGCATCAATGAGATTAGTATGACTGAACTTACTCTTAGTGAATCCATGCTGGCTGTGGACACTCGGTTTCCTTTCCAAAATGCTCAGATATCATCTCTTTAGAAATACTTTCTAGAACCTTACACAGGTATACCATCAAGCTCCAAGCTCCACCAGCCTCTCTGGGGAATCTACCTTCTTTTATTCTGGAAAATTGGAAATATATTTGTTGGCCTTCTGATGCCCCTCCCAAACTCCTAATTCCTTAAAAATAATCACTAACAAATACTTGGCCACTGATTTAACTATCTCAGTACCTGTTCATCTGAACTACAAATCTTGGACACATTTAGAGCAGGTAGTTTTAATTTCCTTTTAAGATTCGGCCCACTTCCAGGGACTTTGAATCCAGAGTTATGGATGAGCTACATTTACTGGAAAGTTTTTGTGTGCAGACTGCATTTTCAGGAAGTTGCTCTGGTCACATTTTCAAAGGAGAACATGAACCATGGATCTGTTCTCTTTCTCCTTATGAAAGTATTCTCTGCAAAGAGGACACGAGTAAACTGGGAGCGAGGCAAGCTCCTTCCCTCCGCCAGCACCTGTGGAGTGAGGCTGAGACTGGCCCCTGCCTGACTCAGATTGAGTTTCTTTTAGCCAGGGGTGGGGAGGTAGCTTTGGTCAGTTTGCTAGGTCTATTTCTCTTTCTCTTGTCTTGATTTTGGCCTCTTGTCTTTTTCATTTCTTGGAAAGTTCTTTAATGAGCTCTCCACTGTCCTTGCAACCATCAGCAGCTGAGATACAGAATCCAAGACAGCTTCTCCACGCTTTCTCCTCTGGAGCTCATCCTTAGATACCTCTGTTATCTTTTAAAGTTTCCCTTCCTCCGGTAAGGACTACCACCTGACTCTGCCCAGTCTTTCCCCCTTTGTGGCTACTATGACCTGACCTGACAGGTTGCTTTACCACAGTGATTCCATCACCTTGGTATAAATTTAATTCAAAGAAGCAGCTCTAACTGAGATAAAATAATCAGCAAGGCCAATCAAAATTTTGTCAGACACTGGGAATCACATTTCTGGCATATAATAAGCACATTTCTCTCACCTCTTGGTCAGTTTTGCCATCTGTGTCAGGAGCATGCCATTCATGTCCTCCTTGGTCCGGCAGTCTGGCTGCATTCTCCCACACCACTGCTGCCCTCTCTCCTCTGCTTACTCTCCTGCTCCCAGAGCTGCACTTTTGGGCTCACGGGTTTTATTTCAAACAGGAGTGTCTCCTTGTGTTGACACATGATGGTACTATACCTCCCTTCATACAGGTCTGTTGCTTTGAGTGGGGCATTCCCTCCATCCTAAGCAAGAGTCCTACCATACCAAGGATGGGGGAATTAAGCATCACATTTACCATTCTATGCTATCATCTGAAATGAATTTCATTTTACTTTGTACACTGACACAGAAATAGCTCTTAGCTCTTACCTAAGGCTTCTGATACCCTTTCTAATGGCTTCAGGAAAATAAATTCCTAGACCTTTCACACTATTATTTTATTCTCACTCAATGTGAAACCCTAGTGGCCAGGGTGCTAGGCTTTCATCCTATTTGAGGGACATATTTTACCCAGAAACTAAGGACTGTGTTCACTTCAGGCACGTTTTTTAATCACAAAACTGAACTTTTACAGAAAAGCAACCACCTGCCACTGTAACAATAATTCACAGTTTCTGAGCATAGCAATCTGCAGGTTAGTATACTAAATTCTGATTATATTAAGACATCAGTTTTGAATACTGACTTAAGATGTCATACATTTTATGTAAGGGAATGCTAACAGGAAGAGTATAAAGATTAGTGCCTTGTTTATATACCTTAAATAGCACAGAACCTTGCAATTCAAAACAAAAATGTCCATATTGCACATTGGTATCCTATATAGGTACATTTAATTTAAACAAATATACAACAGGGAGATTAGGCACATAGAGAGGCTACAAAATAATTTGAACAGTTCAGGTGATTCTGCCCACCCTCACCCCTTGTAGTTAATAAACACGCTCTGTCATGAGCAAGAGATGGGAGAGGTAAGTCCCTGGTTCCCTTGGGCTGGAACAGAAGTCAACTACTTCATCTGGTGCTTAACCAAAGAAACTCCTCAACACAGGAGAAAAACCTGGTTGTCATATCTATTACGTACTTGATGGGTAATTTAACAGAAAACTGAACCCTGCCTAAAAATTATAACTTTTCCACCCTTTCAAACTGTGTCTTTATTTGTATACATATATATACAGGGGTGGAGCAAAAGCAGGTTTTCAGCTGTTTGTATGGAAGAATAAGTAATTAATTAATAACACAAGAATAAACTTGCACATACACTGTAAACCTACTTTTGCCACACTTGTATATATGCTGTCTTCTTTATTCCCACTAGGGGGCAGCAGTATATAGACAAGGGCGGTAGAGAAGGTTTAGGAAAAACAGCACACCTGTTAATCGGAGTTGCAAGTATGATTAGAAGTCTATAGTTTATATATACGTTACCTTGAATGTGGCAAATGCATCAGAAGCTATGTCAAATGTTGACATTTCGACATATCTGAAGAAATCATAAAACTGTTCTGACCACAAAATGATTTTTGCAAGTGGTTCATGTCTGATGCATTCTCTTAACATTATTCCGCAATTTAGAGCTATTTCAGGAGATTCATACCTACAAAAAGAAAAAAAAGCACCAAATATGATTGCTCTTTTAAAACTCCAACTAAACAGTTCACATTTTTAGAAAAGGATAGTTCAGGAAGTGCCCTGAGTGACCAGAGCAGGTTACACACAGCATCTCTCATGTGCAAAATGTGCTCAGCGAATTTTCTCTAACGGGCACACACACATTAGTTGGTGAAGACAGCTTCAACTCAAAGAAAAATAACAGCTATGAGAGTGATCGTGGAAATAAAAGTTCATTATTTAAGGTAAAAACTTTGAAGAGAAGCATTTAGGATCTAACATAAGGGTTAGCTTTACACGTGGGGTGCTCTTAATACTTCAGAAAAACCAAAAGCTGAATCAAAAAACAGTATGAAATAAAAGTTCCCTAAATTCATAGTATACAAAAGGTTCTAACACACATACAGCACTTGTATTTCATTGTTTCAAGTTAATACTTAAAATAGTACTTTCAAGACTTCTGGCAATAGCTAAGCCCTACAGACTTGACAGCCTGGTCCTGAGGATGTCACAGTCAGGACTCTAACAGTGGGCAGAGGGAGTCCACATACAGCCTTCCTCTACATCCATCTTGGTGTTTCTAGAGTCTCCCTTCCCTATGACCAGAAAGAAAACCTCATTTCCCTTTCACCCAGCAGGCCTTTCCCTTCTGACATGCACTAAACCTCCTCGGACCGGCTGTGCTGTTGAGCTCAAACACATAGCTCTCTTTCCTTTACTTCCTTCCAAGCTGCTGCATGGTTTAATGTCTTTCCCACATAATCTTCTCCAGTCAAATTCCATTTCCCAACATCTTACCAGCAAAGACCTCTCCTTGACAAATGCGCCTTTTCTCCTAACACAGAGTCTATCACTTAAGTGTGCTGACCTTCACATCTCTCTTTCAAAGAAAAAAAAACTCTCCCAGTTCTCCTTTCTACTCCTCTGTTCCATTTTTTTGCCTGGCCTCCAGTTTGTTAGCAAACACCCATACAATCTCCTTGCTTCCACCATGACTCCTACAGGTTACACCTGAACTATACATTTCTGTGGGCATTTTCTGTTGTCTTTGGACAACTTCAATTAAAGGTCTACTATAAACTCCACATGTCTAAAATAAAATCTCAGCTCCCTCCACAAAAGAGGCCACCACCCCTGCTTCCAAGTTGGCTTATCTGCTGTATTTTTGATACCCCAGTCTGAAACAGTTCTGAGAGAACTGTCTGTGATAAAGGTAATGGTTTTATCTATGGTGTCCATTATGGCAGATACTAGGAACATGTGGCCATTGAGCACTTGCAATTTGGCTTAAATGACTAAGGTATTAAATTTTAAAATGTCATTTAACTTAAATTAATTTGAAATTAAAATAATTAAATGTGATTAGTAGGTACTGTATTGGAAAACACAGTTCCAACTATGCCTTTTAAATAAATTTTTAGAAAGTAAGTCTTTCTTTTTGAAAGTATTACATATGCCCTCTTTTTTTTCTAATTTATGTGAGAGAGAAACATCGATCAGTAGTGTGAGAGAGAAACATCGATCAGTAGCCTCCCAGAGGTGACCCAACCAGGAATCCAACCTGCAACCTGGGTATGTGCCCTGATTGGGAATCAAACCTGTGATCCTTTGGTACATAAGACAAATCTCAAAATAGCTGAGCGACACTGGCCAGGGTCCAATCTCACCCTCTTTTCTCTGCTCCAAATCTTCCCATCTTCAGTGCTTTTTAACTGCTTCTTTGTAATATCTTAATTTCAGAAACTGTTATCTTTTTCCCACTGTGGCATTAATACAGACCTAGAGAAATGTAAGTGACCCTAACCAGCACCTATGTTCAAGCTCTGTCTTACCAAATCTACCCAACATACAAGTATATCAATAGCACTTCCAGCTTAGGAGTTTAAAATGATTTCTTCTTGCTGATCAAATAAAGACAACCTTAAGGGCTTAATGCCTATCTCGGCTTTACATCAGATCTATTCCTCTGGTACAGTGTCACCTCCCACTCTGCCATAAAGCAGGCCACTTTTCTTACTGCTGCCTACTACTATGTTCAATTGTGCCCCTGTACCTATTCTTTTTTTTTTGTCAACTTAAACCACCTGGAAATTCACTCTTATGTTTCATCTTTTACCAACCCTTGCCTTATTGACTAACCCCCCCACCCATTTTATCCCCTGAAATCCTATAGTACTAATTGTTATCTAGTAGTATAACAATTGTATGTTATATTATCCTTTTGTTGTACATAGGTTCATATCAAAACTACATGGCTTTGTATCATTTATGGTAAGTCAGCTAGATGGCTGATTGTGATTAAAATGTCTGCTCGGAAAATGGCTAATCATACAATTTATCTTTGCTGATCTTTAGTAAGGAGACTAGAATTCAGGGGTAAGACAGTTTGGTACAACAAGTTGGGCAGGTTTTGATGGCAGTTTGTCAAGCTTATCTTACATGATTAAAGTATAAACCAATGATTACAAGGCAAACAGTTATGCTCTACAACCTGTTAGCACTAGAGTGGAGGGCACATTAACATTTAAATCGCCAGAGAAGAAGCTGCCTCCAGATGCAGTCTAATACTAGCAACAAGAGTATTTTTAAAAATATATATATATTTTATTGATTTTTTTTTCAGAGAGGAAGAGAGAGGGATAGAGAGCTAGAAACATAGATGAGAGAGAGAGAGACATGGATCAGCTGTCTCCTGCACACTCCCCACTGGAGATGTGCCCGCAACCAAGGTACCATGTCCTTGACCGGAATGGAACCTGGGACCTTTCAGTCCACAGGCCTATGCTCTATCCAATGAGCCAAACCGGTTTTGGCAACAAGAGTATTTTCAAATGCAAATTAACAATGGCAACCCAAATAGCTGGAAGTATGCATAACCAGAGCAGATAATCACATCCTATGAAAGTAGTCTAAACTAACTGACCAACAGAGGACAATAATCTTAAAAGCAAGATCACAGGGCTCCTTAAAAAAATGGCTATTTCCAGGACCGAAGGTAGAACTCATACAAAATAAGCCAGGGACATCATGTGCTGAAAGCATAGAAACATCAAAGACTGATGCGGTCTTGCTAAAACGAGCCAACTTAAAGGAGAGGAGCTCTCAATGGTCCAAGAAGGGAGAGTTTGGACATAAAATTTGTGATTTTTTTCCCCCACACAATAAAATGACCTAGTTACTTCAAAAAATAAATGGTATATTTTAAAAAGGGGGTCAGGAGCTATTACAGATGAAAAGAGAGTTAAATAAGAATCATATCAACCAAATTCAGTTTGTGGGCTTTGCTTAGAACCTGACTTGGACAAACTAATGGGAAAATGTCATTTTTTTGTGGTGTGAAAAAATCAAGAAACCATGAACAGTGAGCATTAGATAATGTTAGGTTTATAAATGGTATTGCGACCATGTTAAAAAAAAAATCCTTAGATGTGTCATCTTACTAGGGATGCAAACTGAAGTGACATTGTGTTTGAGGAGGAAAAAAGGGAGGAATGCATGAAACAAGGACACAGTTTAAGAACTGCTGAGGCTGGGAGATGGAGGAAGGGTTTGTTGTATTATCCCCTCCAGTCTGATGTAGATGTTCCACAGTACAGGCTAGAAAGGGTCCCAACATCAGCAGCATTCTGCACGTGTCTCCTCTTCTTTCCAGCTGAGGTTTCTGCTCTGGCTAGCTCGGATGGATGAAAGCTTTAAACTTTTTCTTTAAATTGTTATCTTAATATTGTTTCTTATATGATGTTTAACAATGTTCTGTTCATACCCTTGGCTATTCTAAAGGGAAAATGTAAGCAGAGATAACTAATTTATAAATTTTAATAATGATGGCTACTTATACAAAAGGAAATTATTTAGTTTTAAAAATACATAGACTCCTGGAAGCTGCTTAAAGAACACTAAAATATGCCATAGCCAGTTGGATAGAGTGTCAGCCTGCAGACTGAGGGGTCCTAGATTCAATTCCAATTAAGGGCACATGCCTGGGGTTGTGGGCTCGATCCTCAATATGGGCGTGCAGGAGGCAGCCAATCAATGATTCTCTCTCATCACTGTTTCTCTCTCTCCTTTCCTCTCTGAAATTAATAAAAATATATTAAAAAAAAAAAGAACACCAAAATTTCAGACTATTCCCTACATGTTTATACACAAAACTCTGGATTGACACAACAACAAAAAAATTAGATACCAAAAGTTCTGTATGGCAACATGAGAAGAAGCAACACAGATAGTTAGAAATAAAAAAAAAGAAACAGAATGCTGGCGTCCAAGGCACGCACTGACTCATGCTTGGTCTAAGCAAGTTTGAACTTGAGGGAAGTGTTAAACACCAGAGATAGGAATCAAGTGAGACAAGTGGTACAGCTAAGGGAAGGAGAGCAAGCTGACTCACACCAACAGCCATGCCAGTAAAACGCCTGCCTGCCAATTTAACAGGACATCACCAATGCTGAGGCAGACAAACACCATACCCAAAACTGGCCAACAAGCCTTGTGTGAACTGACAGGTTACCTTACCAATCAGGGAGGCTCAGTGATGAAGGAGGATCGGTTTTGTTTTGAAGTTTAAGTTTTTAGGCTTTGGGGATTTTTTTTTTTTTTTAACTGACAAATTACCGAAACACAAATGCCTGCTTAGTCCAGGAGTAATTCCAGGGAGATACACTGTGCTTTACCAAATTAAATGGGTGAGTGGACACACGTAAAAAGCGAAGGGTACTACTTCACAAACATGTTCTTTGTTGACTGATTGAGTTAAGCTATGTAGCTCCAGTTATTAGGGAGCTTTTACTGCCTTACAAGGTGCAGGTGTACCCAAAGATGTCTTTACATAATTTAACTGACTTTTCATACACTTAACTTTTTAAATCTTAGAGAACAGAAGTAAGACCACAGAGGACTTTTATTCTTCAGCCATGTATGATTTGGAAATTTAAAGCCTCATAATTCACCTGCCTTTAAATTTCTATGGGCATTTTTTCAAGTTCAATTTAGCTCACAGGCTGAATTTTCAGGAGGAAAATATGTTCAAGAGCTATAAAAAATCGAACTGAGTGAGCCATAGAGAAAATGCTTTCCCACATTCACCATCCTGTTTTTGCCCAAGACCATCTTTCCTTTTTACTTCTCAACTGAGAATATAAATTTTATTACATTGTACATACCCTTTCAATAACATGAACAAAATATTCTGTTGGGTGCAGATGTATTCAACAGTAGGAGTTCTTGTACCAATTTGTCTTCTGAGAATATTGTTGAAAATTTGAGCCACATCTTTTTTGCCCTATTAGGAATACAATCATTAAAACATATACCTGACTAAACATTAAAAAGCTCATCCACCCTCCCAGATACACACAAATTAAGGCATTGAATATTTATAATTATGACCAAATATATGACCTTAAAACATTCACAGACATTAGATTTTCTTTATAATTTCAAATTCTAAGTTTTAATAGTATACCATTTTTAACTTGAGCAATGTGTTGACAAAGTGAAATCTCACTCATATAATTTCAATCATTCCTCTTAGAATCATGCTCAGACATGAAAAACAAAATCTTGCTCCATGTTTATAATGTTCAGGACCTCATTCCCACCCAAATGGAACAAGCGGCCTAAATAGAATGCTTGTGTTGTAAACACTACACATATTTTCCTTTTATAGTGAAGAAAGGAGAAAATGTATGCTGCTAATATAATAAAATGAAAGAATTCCATAATAAGCTGAGCTTTAATGGTAAATAAGACACATGCTTCTATTAAACTAGGCCTACTTAGGAAAGAATATATAGATTAATAATGAAGGTGCTAAGTATCACATAATGTTCAGAGGTCAGAATTACACCACTGTACTTGACTAAACAAAAATGGACATTGCTGCTCTATAGTAAAAATGAAAAGCTGCTTAAGAAAGTAACAAGTGCAGCACTGAATAGCAAAAGATGTTTCAGAATGGCCACTTGTTAAGAGCCTGACAAGCCTGCAGGAGAGAGAGAGAGAGCGAGAGCTTTCCAGCACCAGTGAATACCCTGCGGCCCACCTAGGTCAGGAGCTGTAATAGCAATTGCTAAGAACCAATCTCAGAGGCACACACTTCTTTAAAATTTGTGTCTCTAAAGTTCCAAAAGAATATTAAATTCAGTGTCCAGTCTGGGGATTAAGATGGATAGACAGAGAAGAAACTGGATGTTCCAGTGTATTTCCAAGTTGCAGAAGAAATAAAAATTGTTGTTGAAATTTGATAGATGATTAAAAATACATGAAATCAGCTACATAAATGGAAATATCAGTTCTACTTGTTCTACAGGATAGAAATAAAACTTCATTCTCTTTTATTATCAATATTATAGTGGAGTAACCTATAAACCCACCCTAGTATCCCTCTCCAAAACCGGATCTAATTATACTGCCTGCTATTTTCTCCCCTGGTTTTGCAAGCACCTGAACAGATACCCAAACACTCAGGATGATAGATACAAAGCACACCCATAATAAACAATCAAGAATCATGACCATGCCAGAGCTCCTCAGTACTGTGTGTGTGTGTGTGTGTGTGTGTTTTATATATGTATATACTTCTCAGGCTGGTACCAAGGACCATTATTCTCACTGTTCCCTGACTAAATAACAAAGCATGATCAGTTGTGTCAGTTTGGGCAACAATCTCAAAAGTATACTAGAGCTGGGCAGGCGATGTAAATGAGTAAAGCAGGGAAAAAAAGTAGGCTGCGATGTCTGCCACACACCTAAGTGTGGGTCTCCTACATCACAGGTAGTTGCTCCTCTGCTCCAGCTGAAGGGCCATGGAGGACTACAGGCCCAATGTTACCAGAGTCCAAAGTTTCAAGAGAAGCCAGAAATTCAAAATTGTATATAATACCTCCTGTTATTTAAATGACATAATCATTTAAACATTTAAAAGCTGTGCCAAGCAAAACACACATGATTTCTGTTGTAATACATTCTCAACAGGTAAAAACAAAATCCAAAAAAATAACCACCATAATGATGTTCTCAGAGATCTCATCTACCTCTAAAATTCTAATATTCTAGGTCATGTTTAGATTGTTTATTCCTTGAGAACCAGGGGCCAGTGAATTATGTAAAACAGCAACTGTTAATTACAGACAACCTAAATAAAGGGGCATAATGAATAGCTAAGAACCTCGCTGGTATGATGTGGTAAAATGAGAGAAAACCCTGGGACACTCTTGAGTTCCTGCCCTGGCTCTGCTAATAGGAGGCAGTGTGGGCATGCTTATAGGTCGGCAACCCCTGAGCCAGGAACCTTCAGATGTTTCAAAGGAGGGAGGCTCATGGAAAAGGACTAGGACTAGGAATGGGGTGCTGTCTGTGAAAAGCAAGAGACTAGTTTCTTACCTCAAAATCAATAAGCTGCAGGTCTGCCACCAGGGTACTCAGGAGCCCACTATTATACAGTTCTTGAGCGAGCTGTGCCACTGCTTCAGTTTGCGGCTCTTTTTCATTTGTGCCATAGAGAATTTCTTTCATGGCAACCAGATTTTTGGAAACTTCTTCTGTGGCCTGATTTTGAGGGAGAGGAGAAAAACAATTCATTTTAATAAACATATATAGCACACCTACATTTGTTAAATACCTTCGCTATGTACAAGTACCAAAAGTGGACAAGCCTAAGATGCCCTCAGGAGCTTAACACTGTGCATGTGTGTACACATGTGTGGGTCAACACACATGCTCAGCAGGGAAAACCAGCAGATTCACATGTGCATTTGAACACTGAAAACAATATAATGATAGAAATGCAACAGAAAGAAAATACTCAATTCTGCATCAAATGGGAGGGAAACAATATGGAAGAGGCACATGAGCTGACCCAGAGACTGGAGACACCGAGAAGCAAGAACTGGGAAAAGGGAGACTGTAGGGCAAGAACTGGCATGAGCCAGGCATGAGGAGGAGAGAGAAGCAAAGGGTCAGTTAGAGAAAAGGTGTGGATGGAGCAAGGGAGTGGCAGCAGAAAATGAAGCGGAAAGAGGCTTTGAATGCAACAGTAAAATATTAGCAATAAACAAAACGTCACTTCTGGCCAAGATGGAGGAACAGGGGCTAGATTTCACCATTCCCATGAAAAAGACTAAAACATTGGAGATAAAAACAATGAGTTCTAAACATTAAACTTCAAGCAGTATAGGACACTGAACCCTGAGAGAAGGGAAACAAATGAAGTGAACCTCACAATTGCCCAAGTTGACTATGGAGGGAATTTCCAGGCTACATCACAGGAAGAAGAAGACAGGCAGAAGAGGGGGCCTCCATGAATTGAGCTGAGTTGAGATGACAGAGCTGCGCATCTGCAGAGGCCAAGGAGACTAGCATTCGCAGCAGGGCAGAGTACCAGAGAGGAGAGATCTATATGGAGGAGAGTTAGACATCTGCAAACACTCGCTTGCTGAATACTGATAGGTATACATATGCGAGGGAAATACCTAAGGCCAGGGAGCAGTACCATAGAGCTCACACAGGCTGGAAACAGTTCTCATTCCTAATCAACCTGAGGAAAACCTGCTGTTCAAAGGACATAAAGCAGAGCATCCAAAAGTTGTTTGTTTTTTTTATCTCAGTCATTACACAAAATTAGTCCTAGACTAAACTCTATTCTGGTCCCATACAAAGCTTAACAGCAAGCCTGAAAAGGAGCAAACTGGAAATCACCACCAATAATGAGAAGAAAAAAAACAATCAGCAGAAACAACTCTGCTAGTGACATTGGTGGCAGAATTAATAAACATGGCTATTAAAAGTTACTATAATTAGACCAGTTGGCATAGCTCAGTAGTTGAGCGTCAACCTATGAACCAGAAGGTCATGGTTCTATTCCTGATTAGGGCACATGCCCAGGTTGGAGGCTTGATCCTCAGTAGGGGGCCTGCAGGAGGCAGCTGATCAATGATTCTCATCATTGATGTTTCTATCTCTCTCTCCTTCTCCTTTCCTCTTTGAAACAAATAAAAATATATTTTTAAAAAAGGTTACTATAACTATAGTCAATATGTTTAGGAAAAAATAAACAGGTTAAGTAAAGGTATGGAAAACATTTTTTAAAAAAGACCCAAATCAAACACTTAGAAATAAAACTACAATGTCTGAAATAAAAGTTACACTGGATCACTTATTAACAACAGATTAATAAGACACTGCAAAAGAAATCTCTAGTAAACATAAAGATAGAGCAATAAGAACTGTCCAAAATGAAACAAAGAGGGGTAGGGGTAGGGGGTGGGGGTAGTGGAGGAAGGAGGAGGTAGGGAAGAGACAGCACAGCAGTGAGTTATAGGATGGCTATAAGCAGTCTAATACATGTGTAACTGCAGTTCCCAAAGAAGGGGAGTATAGACAAAATAAATTAAGATATAATGGCTGAAAAGTATCTAATCTGATGAAAAATATAATCCCACAGAATCAATAAGTTAAAAAAAGTCCTAAACACAAGAAACAGAAAGAAAACTACACCAAACTATGGAATAATCAAAATACCTTAATTTAGTGAAAATGTAAAAGCAACCATAGGGGAAAAGAATACTAGAAAACAAAAAATCAAACAATGACAACATACTTCTTGATAGAAATGAAGCAAGACTAAATAAAGATAGTGGAGGAACATCATTAAAGTACTGGGAAAAGACAAAACAAAATTACCTTCTTATAATTCTATACCTAGTGAAAAAATTGCTCCCAAAACAAATCTAAATAAAAAGTTGTTGAGACGTAGACAAGCTGGAAAATTTTGTTACCTGCACTATAGGAAATGTTTAAAGAAGTCCTATAGGAAGAAGGAAATGTTTCAAGATGAAAACCTGCACACATACAAAGGAATAAAAAGCACTGGAGATAGTTCCCTATTTTTTAAAATGTATTTAAAAGATAATTGGCTCTTTAAAACATAAATAATTGTATTCTGAGGTTTTGACACATGCAGAACAAAAACATGTGGCAACAACAACTCAAATGTGGGTAAGGGAGTATAGTGTAAAATTCTTATATATGAAGCAGAATAATATTTCTTGAAGACAGACTGCAATAAGTTAAAGTTATATACTGTAAGTCCTAAAGGAACCACTAAACACACACACACACCCACCCCAAAGAGTTATAGGTAATAACAAAGGAGACTCAAGTAGAGTAAAAAGATAGGTGAAAAACATAAAGGCTCTAAAACTATAAAAGCCGAAGTATTTGTGAACAGAAATCTACTTCAAGGAAATTAGCAGAGATTCACAGGATACAAGCATTTAATAGTATCCTAACTTCTCTTCCACAGAAAGGCTCCTCTTTGAAGGGAGCTTGCCCGTTTTCCCTAAATATTCTTCTTCCAGGAAACCTCTCAGTTTCTTTATCCTCCTAAGAAAGATAGTGCTAATGTTCCAACCCTACCTAAAATGGAATAATGTAGAAGACATCAGACTACCACTTTCCTACAAATGTCACAAATGTTAATGTGGCCCAAGGCTACCTTTAAGAATTTTTGCAATTATATCATACTAGAGGTCTGTTGCATGAAATGTGTGCAAGGGCCTTGCCCCTCCCCCAACCCGCCACCCCCCCTCGATGCAGTGTGGGGGATGGGGGAGGGCTCTGCCACCTCTGCCTCAGCTTTGTCTGGAAGGAAGGAAATCCAGTCTAATTAGCATATTATACTTTTATTATATAGATAATTTATTCAAAACCAGCTCTTTGAATGACAGTACAATGAAGGCTTTAACTCTTTTTACTATGAAATTTTACTAATGAAATTTCATTTCATTAACAGTCCAGTATTCAATATTGTGGAGGGATTTTTGGATTTGGAAGGCCATCCAATATACTAGCTATCATCACTCTCCTATTTGTATGGTCTGAAAATCTGACAGCTATGCTTCCCATGGCCTCAATCATTAACCAAAATGCTGAAAAGGAAATAACCATAAAGGAATCATTATACCATTGAATCATTATGTTCTTTTCAGTAACAATCTACTTACTAGTAATCTTTGGGCATGGCCACTCAACCACTTACAAATCATATTCAACTGGCATTTTGTTAAATACTTGGATAAAATAAGAGTACTGTAACTATTCCTTCCATACTTCCTGAACATAAGAAAATGAAATAAAGTTAATTTGGTAAGACCTTTTATGCCGATTTCTACTAACCACTATTTTCTATTCTAAATGCTTATAAATCCTCCTTGTAATAATCTCATCATGAAACCTTAGTCTCAAGGTTAAGCAGAATCTTAACATTTCCAGTCTGCTATTACCGTATTTTCTAATGACTCAGATTTCTGACAGTCTGTCATCCAATATACAAATTTTCAGTCTGACCAGTGAGTGTGGCTCAGTGGTTGAGCATCAACCCTTTGATTCCGGGGGGTTGTGGGCTCCATCCCCAGTAAAGAGTGTGCAGGAGTCAGCCAATGGATATTTCTCTCTCATCATTGATGTTCCTATTTCTCTCCCTCTCTCTCCCTCTCTCTGAAATCAACAAAAACATTAAAACAATTATTAAGTATCCTGGATTGTACCTTTACTGGGCTAGTAGATCAAATCATTTATTACTAATAAATGTTCTATTAAATCTAGTTATATGTGCTTTTTCAACTTAATTTTACTAATCTTCATTCTTAAGATATTCTCTTTGGCAGAGAAGAATCTGACATTTAGTAGGTTTTCTGAGTCTATTTTCTGTTGATTTTACACCAGTGACCCTAAGTAGTAGGCCTCAGCCCCCACACTGCTTCTCTGGCTAGATCACAGTATTGAGGCTCACAGCAATCCTTCATATGCGTCACTTTATACTCTTCTCTGAAGTCATATGATTTTAAATCTAATTTAGATCATATTCTAGCTCTCTTCTTAGAGCAAAAGATGAAGAAGGGGGAGAGGTGAGTGATAGCACAGTATGGGGTTTCTTTTGAAGGTGATGAACTGTTCTAAAACTGTGTTTATGGTTGCATATACATTTTAAATGGGTGAATTATATGAGTTATGTCTCAACAAAGCTGTTTAAAAAAACAGGGAGGGGAGAAGCAAGGAAACAGAAAGCTACTTATGATAATTCTGAAATGAAAGCCCACCTGGATTCACTTTTAAATCCCTCTCTTACTTCTCCTGCCACATACATTTTGGGTGGGGAGGAACCACCAATGGAATTCCCTCATCTGCTAAGTAGTACACTCATCTACCCATGTTAATCCTCCCTGCTTCTGGACTCCATTCATCTCCTACCTTCTCAGAACTCATCCTGTCTGTTATCTCAACTTCTAATATAGTCAACTCCCCTCTCACTTGAATGTGATCAAGATTCCCACTAACAAAATCAAACTCTCCTTTGACTTCATAATCCCCTCCTAGTCACTGCCCCCCATAACATCTACCTGTTTGCTATAGTCCACATCTCTTTCCTATTCACTCTTCAATCCAAACCCATATGACTTCTACACCTAGTTACCAATAACCTGCCTGCTATTAAATGCAATTTCCAGTCTTCATTACATGTGAGCTCTTGGCAGCATTTGTAGTTGTTGATTATACCCTTTTTTTTTTAAAACCACCCCTCCCTTGTCCTCAGTGACTCACCATCACCTTAATTTTTTCCTTCCTGTCTTCTTTTTGGATCAGCCTCCTTGACTAGACCATTTAAATACTGGAATTCCTCAGGGCAGGGTACAAGGTCCTCTTCTCATTCTATCATCTCTCCCTAAGTGATCTCACCCACACCCACAGCTTTAATTAACACCTCAATGCAGACACCTCGCAGATTCCTATCTCTAATCCAGTTCTTTTACTAGTACATCCAGCAGCCTACTCAAAATGTCTCTACTTGAATATCTCAAGGCCCCTCAAAATTAACACCTCTAAAACAACTCATGATCTTGCTCCAATGCCTGGTAGTCTTCCCTTGTTCCCTATTTTAGGGGTGATACGACTACTGATGTGAGTATACATTTTAAAAGTTAGGAATCATCCTCAACTCTTACTTCTTCCCCAGCCTGCTGCAATATCTAATTCATCACCAAGTCCTCCTAATCTATCTATTTATCTTCCCATCCCCACCATCACTACCCAAATTAGAGTCCCCATAACTACTACCTACTTGGCCTACTAAGTAGCCTATTGACTGTTTCTTTGAATCCCTTAGAAACCACGCTCCACATCACACTTACAATGATCTTTTTACAATGCAAATGATTTGTCATTCCCTATGCTTATAATGCTTTAATTACTGACTGCTCTTAGGATGAAGAAAATTTCTTAACATGGCCCATAAAAGCACTCATGGTCTGATCCTACCTCTCTGACTTTACATCTGCACTACAATTACTCCCCCACTACCTATTCGCTACTACTCTGGTCACATTGGTCTCCTTTCAGAATTCTTGCACATGTGGTTCCCCATGCTTGGAATGTTCTTTGTGTCCATACCCTGCCCCACCTCTTATTGCTCAGCTCAATGATCACTTCCTCAGAGAAGTCTTCCTAGGTAAATTTTATCATACATTCTCCTACTATCATGTACATTTTCATAGTGTTTCTCCAGTTGTACGTAATGCTGCTTTACCTTGTGATTCTCAATTAACGTCTGCTTCCTTCTGTATTCTATTAGGAGCCCAGTGCTTGCAGGTGCTCCATACATGCATGAAGAAGGGTTAAACATCAGCATACTTGATCACTGGCATATAAAATCCAGATGTAAAGAAATGTGTGACACTGTAAGTCAATGAATTCCCCTCAGATGTAGTACCTACCAATCGATACAAGGACCTAAAGGCAAGACACCTTGAAACCTCTCACTGAGAAAGTTGAGAGTCTACATGATAGTGTTAAGTGGTAAGCAAAGAACCTCCCTGTGTTCTTATGGAAAACCAGTTTGGTAGTATAGTCTGTCTATGGGGAAGGGTAAGAAGAATACTTTCATCTTTCACTTGCTCTATTTCAGATTTATTTGAATGCTTTGCAATTCATTTTTTGCTTTTTTAAAAAGCAAAAAGATAAAGAGAATGAGACAAATAGAACAAAGTGCTACTAATCTCATTTCTACTTCTGTTTTATCCCCATAAGACAGCCCCATAATTTTTAATATTTCTAACAAGTAACTAAGTTATGCCTATATTAGAGGCCTGGTGCACGAAATTTGTGCATGGGTAGGGTCCCTAGGCCCTGGTGGTCAGCACACATCATAGTGAGTGATTGAACTCTCAGTTGGTTGAACTTCCAAGGGGACACTTTGCATATTAGGCATATATATATATATATATATATATATATATATATATGTATGTAAGTAGGTCAACCTTAAAAAAGAGTGCAATAAATGATGCAAAATAAAAAACTAAAGACTGGAATGGGTCTTAACAGTAAAAAGCCTGACTCAAATGATCCAAAATAGATAACAGCATTGGGGACAAGAGACTTCCAAACCTGGTCATTTCCATAGTTAGTTACCATTTATAAAATAACCAACAGCATAATATAAAACTAAAATTCATCAACTTTATTATTAGCAGTCCTAGTATCATGTTTCTCTAGACAAGTAGGTAGCAAACTTGTGGGTTATATGGTCTCTGTCACTCATATTTCAATAATTTTTGTTCCCATTACATGAACAATTACAAGTTGATTAAGCAAAAGCTTAAAAAACTGTCCAAATATTACTAAGAGATAATCAGAAAAACTTAAGTCAATTATTTCACCAGAAAAGGCAACTCAGCAAGTACTTATGGGCTGAAGGTGCCATACAGAGAACTAATAAACTTGATCTTGTTTACTTTTGACCTGGTTCCCTTCACCAGCATTTACACTAGTCACCCTGTCCAGTCTCCCATCTCTGGCCTGCCTGCATCATGTCAATATGGTCTCTGCCTCTCTGACCACATCCTCCTTATCTGTCACCTTCCTGTCTGTTCCCTCACACCTACCGAGTCAGCTATTCACACTTATAGTGCCTCCAAACACTGTATCCTTTTCAAGCTGCTGAGATCATCATGTCACCTAATCCACTGGGCTCCGAATACTGTGTTACCTGTCCCGCTAAGACTGCATGTTTCAGTGCTGCCATGTTCCTGTTAAGGTTGCCTGATCTCTTAATCCCATGGTCAGCAAACTGCAGCTCACAAGCCACATTCAGCTCTTTCGCCCCTTGGGTGTGTCTCTTCCACAAAATACCACAGCCTGGGTGAGTCTATTTTGAAGAAGTGGCATTAGAAAATGTTGAAAAAATTTGGCTCTCAAAAGAAATTTCAATCGTTGTACTGTTGATATTTGGTTCTGTTGACTAATAATAAGTTTGCCGACCACTTCCTTAATCAACACTGGATATCCTTTACTAAAAACTTTTCCTATTTAGGCTCCCAGGTTCTGAGCACTGTAGAAAAAGTGACACACTTGAGCACACTTGGCTCACTGAAATTCATGCTGTCTGACTTGCCTTCAATCCAGTCAGAAACATTTCTTAAACTGGAATGATTTAAAACCAGTAACTCCTGGTAGCAACTATTTCAAAATTGCTCCATTTCCCTCAGGAGATGTTAGTCTCTCTCTGCTCTGTATCTCACACATATACACACACACGATCCCACATTACCTATGTTGTGCTAATGAGTGCTTATGAAAAAATAAAGAGGAAAAAGTTGAAAATTTCGGCTCCTCCCCGCTAACCCCCAGTGATTTCAAATAAACAGAGCTTTGCCAAACAGATGCTGAAGTAAGAGGGAAAGAATCTGATGATTCTTAGGTTTTGAGCCAGAGATATAGAGACAACATTTTTAAACCAGTCAATCAAGAAGAGAGAGACCAATGCTGGGCAGAGAAAATAAATTGAGTTGAAATGTTAAGTTAGAAGTGATGCTGCAGTACAGAATCATAGCATCTTAAGTGTTGAAAGAGATGGCAGAGGTAGTCTAAATCAGTAGTTTTTAAGTGCTTTTGGGGTCACTGATATTCTATTCCCTACTCCTGCCTCCCATAATTTTTTTCAAAGTAAAGATCTTATGTGGAATCCCAATAAATAAATTAGAATAAAGTAAAACTAGGAGAGTAAATGAAGGGAGAAAGAATCCCTGGAACCTATTTCCAGAGCATTCTTTACATATATTTGGAACATCAAGTTTAAAAGCAAGACATATACTTACTTTGCCTGCCTGCCCCCATTTCTAACCAAACTAAGAATTCCTGCTATCTGTCTCATGAGAAGTATCATGTTTCTCTAGATAAGTAGGTAGCAAACTTGTGGGTCATATGGTCTCTGTGACAACTACTCAACTCTGCAACTGCAGCAGGAAAGCAACCATAGACCGCAGGTCAATGAATGGGGATGGCTGTGTTCCAATAAAACTTTCTTTACAAAACCAGATAATAGGCTGAGATGGTCCACAGTTTATTCACTCATACTCTAGACAATATATGGTGGGTTGAGAGGATAGGCCAAAGGGTAGGTGAACCTGAAATTAATTGTAGACAACCATCAAATCCTTTCAACTGTCCCTCAGAAATCTATGCTCTTATCTTGCTTCTCCTTTTTTCCCTTAGCTTTTCTTGTCACTAGAGTTCTCTTAGCAAGTTCGTCTTCTGCCATTACATCCATCTTCCCAGACACACTTCTCATCTCATCTCTGACTTTAAAACTTTGCTAATAGGAATGTAAAACAGAACAGCACTCTTTAGAAAAGAGTTTGGTGGTTTCTTATAAAACTAAACAAGTGTTTACCATGTGACCCAAGATAGTATTCTTGGACATTTATCCCAGAGGAAGGAAAACTTAAGTTCACACAAAACTGGTATAAAAATGTTCATAGTAGCTTTATCTGCAATAGTCCAAAACTGGCAATAGTCCAGCTCTCCATCAGGTAAATGGCTAACCACACTGGTAAAGCCAGAGAACGGAATACTAGTCAGCAATTGAAAGGAAGTATTGATGCACTGCTTGCATGGGTCTCATGGGAATTTAGCTGAGTGAAAAAAGCCAATCTTAAAAGGTTACTACTACATCAGCGGTTCTCAACCTGTGGGTTGCGACCCCTTTGCGGGTCAAACGACCCTTTCACAGGGGTCGCCTAAGACCATCGGAAAATGCAGATATTTATATCACGATGCGTAACAGTAGCAAAATTTCATGGTTGGGGGTCACCACCACATGAGGAACTGTATGCAAGGGTCACGGCCTTAGGAAGGTTGAGAACCACTGTACTACATGATTCTATTTAAAAAACATTCTTCAAGTAACAAAATTACAAATTGGAGAACAGATTAGGGGTTGTCAGCAAGGGTTAGGGATGTGGGGGAGGAAACCAGTGTTGCTATAAAGGGATAGCAAAAGGGGGCCTAGTGGTGATAGAACAGTTTTGAATCCCAAATGCAGTAGTCGTTACAAAGAAACCACACAGCTATCATGTGATAAAGCTGGGTAGAGCCCCTCCCCCCCTACACTCACTCATATACATCAATCTATAATAATTAAAGCCTAAGTGACCATCACAACCGAACGAAACCGAACAGGCTGCCAGGGGTGACCAGGCCTGGAGGAGGGACGGTTGGGAGCAACCAGGCCAGCAGTGGGGTAGGCAGTGAGGGGCAACCAAACGACCAAACAGCAGGCTGCATGAGGCAACCAGGCCAGCAGGGGGTGAGAGGGGGGACAATTGAGGGTGACCAGGCCAGCAGGGGGAGGAAGGGGTGCAGTTAGGGGCAATCAGTCAGGCAGGCGAGCAGTTAGGAGCCAGGGGTTCTGGATTGTGAGAGGACCTAAACTGGAAGTTGGAAACCCTCCAAGGGGTCCCAAATTGGAGAGGGTGCAGGCTGGGCTGAGGGGGATCCCCCTCCCATGCATGAATTTTGTGCACTGGAGCTCTAGTGTGTGTGTGTGTGTGTGTGTGTGTGTGTGTGTGTTAAGTGACCATCTGCTCATCTGACAGGTATGATGCACACTGACCACCGGGGGGCAGATGTTCAACGCAGGAGCTGCAGACTGAGGTGACTTGGGCAGCAGTTCTTAGATGACTCACCCCGGAACCAGAGAGGAAGGAGCCTGCTTCTTCATGGGGCTATGTGATTCCACCTTCGGCAATGGGTTATGTCATTGCTGGGGCACTGTTGGCCCTGAATCTGGTTTAGTGCACATTTGCATTTGTGTTCCACACCCTGTACGATAGCAACTTTGCAGAGCCCTCTTGCACTACACGACCCCTCAGGGATGTTGGAGAGCTGGTATTGGCCCAATCCTGACAGGCCTGACTGAGGAAACCCACCTGCTGGAGAAACTCCCATTCACTCCGCAGATCCCCTTCGAGCCACAGCGCTGCCCCAGGTGTGGCCAGGCAGGAAGGAACCTTGGGAGGTTGGCTCTAAGACATGTCTGGCTCATCTCATCCAGTCTCACCCCACCAGCCACCTTTTAATTAATTTCCTTTCCTTTTAATGTGCACAAATCCATGCACCAGGCTACTAGTATAGTTATAAAACTGGTGAAATGTAAATAAGGCCTGTGGGCTGTTCAATGTCAATTTCCTGGTTTTATTATTGTATAGTTATGTGAGATGTTACCATTGAGGTAAACAGGGTAAAAAGTAGACAATATCTCTCTGTGTACTTTAGTGCAACTTACTATGAATGAATAATTACTTAACAAATAAAGTCTTTTTAAAAAAATATATTTGATTGATATTTTACAGAGAGGAAGGGAGAGGGATAGAGAGTTAGAAACATCAATGAGAGAGAGACATCAATCAGCTGCCTCCTGCACACCTCCCACTGGGGATGTCCCTGCAACCAAGGTACATGCCCTTGACGGGAATCGAACCTGGGACCTTTCAGTCCGTAGGCCAATGCTCTATCCACTGAACCAAACCAGTTTCGGCAAAAAAAAAAAAAAAGTCTTAAAAGAAAGTAAAATAACAGAAGATTTCTTCAGCTCTCTAAGTAAATCTTTAGGCTGTATCCAAGACTCTTTTCAGTCTACCACAACCTACATTTTAGCCTCACTTTCCACCACTCACTTATATCTTGTCATCTCTTTATATTCACTATGAACTTGTCCCTGTTCTTCTGAATATGCCAGACTTTATGTTGTTTCACATTCTATTCCCTCTCATTCTTTGCCTGCCAAACACCTTAAAACCCAGTTCAAATGTCACATGAAACTTATTGCTATCTCTAAAGAGGTATGGACTGCTTAATCCTTTTGATTCCCACAAAACTATTGGTACCTCATAACTTATTTCCTCTCCTAGATTATAAACTTCTTAAGAACAGGGAAAAAATTTTGATCCTTGTGCCCATCTATCTGCCCCAGTACATGGGGGCACTAAAATTTCTGTGGATTCAATCAAGTTTGGGATCTTTTCCAAAAAAGATTACTTGCATTGTCACTTCTTGCAAAAGACTACCTTGCTATATAATGTACACATGCAACTCAGCATAATAAAATTCCCATAATTGAGATGGGAATCACTGTGTATAAAGTCGTTTTTAGAAACAATTTTTAAATAACCTATTTAAGAAAAAATTCCATGTTTCTGTTCACCATTAGTTTATATAATCAAATTTATTATTATTATTATTATTAACATGTTAAGTAGTTATTACTTAGAAATGCCTCAAAGAACCCAGATTTTGGGGGGTTGGGGAAGGTTTAAATCATTTGTTATTTTATTTCTCCATACCTACTCTTTAGCAAAAAGTATCAATTTAAACAAAAGCCCTCAGAATATATATACCAATTTATAGGTAATGCCTAATATCAATTCATCCTCAAAAAACTATTAGATGATCTCAGTGAAAAAAGGAAGTTCTTAAATCAAAGTAAATTAAGATAAAGAATGTGAAATGGAATCTAAAAGTAACCTGAGAAATATTGTTGGTGCCAAATATTTGAGATAATAAGACCAATTCCCCCATCATATTAATTCCTGTATTAACTTTCAAAAAGAAGTCTTACAGACACGTGCAGGCACACACGACTCTCTGTGGAAAAAAAGTCTGAGTATTCTTCTAAGCTGAAAGATCATGGACTAAGAAAAACCTATTAATAACCTTCTGCTGTTAAAGATTACTCTAAACAAGTTTAGTAACCATGAGTCACTGTTAAATGGCCACCCTATGAAAAGACTCCTCCCTTCCCCCTCTTAAGTATGCCAGCAAACTTACTCCTCTCCTGAAATGAGTGAATACAGCTATTCAACATTGTGAACACACACATTCACAGTGATGAAGGGAACCAAGTGTGTGCTGAGCGAGGCAGCCATACCTTCTTTATATAGCATGCAGTGGGCAAAGAGTGTGTGTATAAATAGCCACTTCGTACACCAGACCTGTGTGGCTGTCAGCAGTGAAAGAACAAATTCCAACCCCCCCACCCAATTTCACCCTCATGCCCCAAATATCTAAAAATAAAAATGGTAAGAGAAATCATTTTTTTCCAAAGGTATGAGAAAAGTAGTTTTCAAATTATTTCAAAAAGGTATGGCATAATTCCTAAGGGAGTAATCTATTTGTATTATACACAATTCTCTTTAAAAAACAAATATTTTTATTGGTTTCAGAGAGGAAGGGAGAGATAGAAATATCAATGACAAAATCATTGATTGGCTGCCTCCTGCATACCCTCTATAGGGGTTGAGCCCCAAACCTGGGCATGTGCTCTTGATCAGAATCAAACCCAGGGCTCTTTAGTCCCCAGGCCAACACTTTATCCACTAAGCCAAACTGGCTAGGGCTTATACAAAATTCTTAATATGGCATATTATATAAAATACTAGTACACCAACATATTACAAGTAAAGGAGTAAACACTCAAATGTATTTATCATTTGTCTGTAACATCACAGGAAATGAAAAGATGCCTATAGATACAATGAATAAAGCAGAATAGGCATTACTTTACTATAGGTTTGGCAGACTCTAATATGATGGGTTAGCTAGGAAACAAAAGCTTCCTTCATGTAGATTATAAAACTAACAACAGGAAACTATTCTACCGCAAAATAAGATGGAGGACTATTCTCTAGAAGGCATCTTGCAAAATATAGTGTATTAATGTAAGGATAGAACAACCATGCAAGTTTCAATTCTTTCTGCAAGACCTGAGTGGTGACCTAGTCCACACCAAGACATATCCAAAAACAGGAAACTTGCTATCTACCAAGGAAGGCAACACCCACCTATTATTTTTCCTAATATCAAGATAAAACTAGACTCCCTGCTTTACTTCTACTCACAGGTCTTAATTCTACCTCCTACCACCATCTGCCACCTTCCCTTTCCTATTAGATGGTCCCCTAAAAATATTTTACTAGGAGCTCTAAGGCTCAAATTTTATTCTTTTGTAGTTCACATCTCTAGTTCTTTCAACAATTTCTCATGGTAGACTTTTGAATTTCTGTATCAGTCTGATCACGTCCCTCTTAACCCACTTCAGTTTCTCTACACCCTCAAGTATGGACTTGTCTACACAGAGCAGCTGTTCACTTTGAATTTAAGTAGTGTATTTTTACTGTATCAACCTATGCTTCCAATAGCCTTTCTGGGATCTTTATTACATGGCCTATTCACAGGGCCAACATCTGTGCTTTCCAAGCTACCCTCTTTCCCCGAAAATAAGACAGTGTCTTATATTAATTTTTGCTTCCAAAGATGTGCTAGGTCTTATTTTCAGGGATGTCTTATTTTTCCATGAAGAAGAATACGGAACACATTTATTATTGAACAAAAGGAAATGTATTATCTGTATACTCGGTATGGTAGTAGTTGTCATCACAAACCAGCTCAATGATTGGCCGCAGTGCAGCCGGAGCTGTTCAGGCAGTGCAAGGTCTCTTTAAATCAGGATTAAGACGCCTTACGGAAGCTTTGGGGGCCTTATATTCCGGGGAGGCCTTATTTTCGGGGGAGGCCTTATTATCAGGGAGGTATTATTTTCGGGGGGGGTGCCTTATATTACAGCGAGAGGCAAAACTAGAAGTAGGTCCTTATTTTCGGGGATGTCGTCTTATTTCGGGGAAACAGGGTATCACGATCTCAGTTGGTACATAAGTAGTCGTCTTACTCTTTACTGAGTTACAACTGACATGCAACAAACCACACATATTTAAAGAATACATTTTGATAAATTGGATATGGGACTTATTTACATATCCATCACTGCAAAGATTCTTCTGTAGTCCACTTATTCCATCAACCCCACTCGAACCTTCCATATCTTTGTTAAACCCAAAGCAACTACTGATGTACTTTCTGTCATTATGGTTTCCATACAGTTTTGTACAAATGGAATAATATATTCTCTTTAGAATTTGGCTTTTCACTCAATATTTAATTATTTGAGATTCATCCATACTATTGTGAATAGCAATAGTTTATTCTATTTCATTGCTGAGTAGTGTTCCATACTATCAATGTACCCCAATTGGTTTATTTATACACCTGGGCTTCCTTTTTTGGGAATTTAAATTATAATTAAAGTTGCTATGAATACTTATGTGTAAGTTTTTGTATGGATATACATTTCTTAAAATGGCTAGATGTAAGTTTAGATTTTTAAGAAACCATCAAATTATTTTTCCTTAGTGGTTGTATCATCTTATGTTTCCATCAGCAGTTCCAGTTGTTCTGCATAATCACCAATATTGGTATAACAAGTATTTTCAATTCTAATTATCCTATTAGTGGGTAGTGATAACTCATGTCTTTGCTTTGAAATTCCCTGATGATTAATACCTTTTCAAGTGCTTATCTGAAATCTGTATATCTTCTTTGATGAAGTGTATATTCAAATTTCTTACCTACTTTTTACAGGATCATTTGTTTTCTTAAGTTTTGAAAGGTCTTTAAATATTCTGGATGCAACCTTTTATCAGATAAATGCTTTGCAAAGATACTCTCTTTGTGGTTTATCTTTTTTATTCTTTTAACAGGGTCTTTTGAAGAGCATAAGGTTTTAGTGTCAATGAATTCCAATTCATTAATTTTTTTTCTTTTATAGAGTACTAAGGGCCTATCATGTGATATTGTGCGAGACCCAGGATCCAGAGTCCCGCAGCTCAGTGGGACTCAGAAATCAACCCGCATCTGCAGTCAAGTCCTCCAGCCCTGCCCCCTGCCCCCTGCCCATGCAGCCTCCTGATGATCGGTCGTTAAGAAGTGATGGCAGGACGACCACAGGCTTTTTATATAATAAATGCTTTGGTGTCATGTCTGAGCATCTTTTGCTTAACCCAAGGCCATAAAGATTTTCTCCTGTTTTCTTTCAGCAGCTTTATAATTTTAGGTTTAACATTTAGTTATGTGATCCACTTTGAGTTAATTTTTATGTATGGCATTAGGTATGGGGACATCCCCCCCTTATTTGGCGTATGTGGCTATCAAATTGGTTCAGCACTAACTGTTAAAACAACTTCTTTCTCCATTGAATTGAATTTGCACCTTTGTCAAAAACTTCCCATATATATGTGGGCTTATTTGTGGATTCTCTTCTGTGTTACACTGATCTATACGTCTGTCTTTAGGTCTATACTACACACTTTTGATTATAGTACCTTTATATTTCTTCAAGTTCTACAACTTGGTTCCCTCCCCACCCCTAGTTGTTTTGATTATTTTAGTTCTTCTACATTTCCATACACATTTTAGAAGCAACTTGTCAATTTCTATAAAAAGTGTAATGGGATTTCAATAAGTCTATGAATCAATGTAGAAACAATTGACATTTTAACAATATTGAGTCTTCAAATCCATAAACCAGGTATCATCTCCCACTTATTTAGGTCTTTCATCTCTAGTGATATTTTAGTTTTTAGTGTACAAGTCTTTCACTTCTTTTGTCAGATTATCCCTAAGTGTTTCATATTTTTTGATGCTATTTCAAATGTGTTTTTCTTATTTCATTTTTGGGTTTTTCATTGTTATTATATAGAAATATGATTGCTCTTTATATATTGATGCTGTAATCTGTAACCTTAGTAAATGCTCCCATAGTTCTATGAACTTTAATAGATTCCTTTAGCTTTTCTATGTAAATGATCATGTCATCCACAAATAAAGCCTGTTTTTTAATTCCTTTCCATACCATTTATTTCTTGTTCTTGTTTGATTGCACAGGCTAGAACTGCCAAGTACACAGGTGAGTAGAAGTGGAAAGTGGACATTCCTACCTTATCCTTGATCTTGGAGATAAGCAATTCAGCCTTTCACTATTATGTGCAGTGCTACTTGTAGTGTTTCTGTGGATGCACTTTATATTAGGGTGAGAAAGTTCTCTTCTATTCCTAGTTTGCCAAGTTTTCATAAAAAATGAAGGCTGTGGTTTTTTATTTTTCCCCTGTCTACTGATGTAATCTGTCAACACAATAAATTACATTGACTCATTTTTGAATGTTAAACTAGCCCTACATTCTGGAAATAAATTCCACTTGGTCATGATATATTATCTTACTGTTAAGATTCAATTTGCTAACTTTTTGCATCTATGTTCATGAGAGATACTAGTTTATAGTTTTCTTATAATGTCTTTGGTTTTGGTATTAGTATAATCCTAGTCTCATGAAATAAGGTAAGAACATAAAAATTTTCTGGATGAGTTTGTGTAGAAATTGTGTGATTTCTTACATGTTTGATAGAAATTTCTAGTGAAGCCACCTGTCTCTAGCTTTTTCAGGATGGTATCCTGCAACAGATCACCGGAAGCAGTGATCAAATGTATTGGGTGTAATTAATCATGCAAACAAATAAACAAAATCCTATCCTCTGAGCATCCTGAAGTATAAAGGGAGTTAATTAATGAACACAAAACTGAAGCTACTAGGACCAACAAGATAGTCCTCTTGAGAAGGGTAATTTATCTCACTGCTTCTGTGGATAGTAGCACTGAAAGGGAATGTGATACTTGGCTAGCATCATAAAATTCAGAACATACCTGGCTATGATATCCTCTTACTAACCATATAAATCATTACAATATTCCAATACCTCCTTTATCCTATTCAGTAAAAATTAAAAATCAGAAGAATCCTAAAGTAACTATGTTTCATGTTAATTCTGCTTTGTACTCCATTTTCAATAAATACAAATAGTTATTAAGCCCTGTCTTTGGAAGGCTTATATTTTAACGGGGGTAGATATATTAAACAAACACCATTAAGTACATTAAAAATGTTAAGTGCTGCATAGGTAAACATAGCAAGATCAGTGGGAGCAGGAATGTCAGAGGGCAGGGCTGCATTTCACACAGGGGGTTGTTGGATCAAGCGTGACACTGAGCAAACACTTGAAAGCAATAGGGAGTAAAGCTGGGGAGGAACATTCTAGGCAAAGGGAATTGTCAAATGCAAAAATCAAAAGACAAGAGTGTGACTAGAGTGGGTGAGAAAAGGAAGCCAATATAGAGGGCGTACTAAGATAAGGAATCATTGAGGCCATGGGCCAAGGGTCGGGATTTATTTTTCTGTAAAAGGGCAGACAGTAAATATTTTGAGCTTTGCAGGCCACATAAGTTTGCATTATTCTTCTTTACTTTTTAAACCAACCCTCTAAAAATATTAAAACCATTTGTAGCTCATGAGCCTTTACAAAGACAGGCCTAGGCAGGATTTGCCCAATAGAACTTAGTTCGAGCCCCCTTTAAGGACTCTGACTTTTACCCTGAAGAAAATATCATTTGATTCATGTTTTAAAAGACCAACCAATTATAAGAGGTCAATGCAGCAATCCAGAACAGAGATAATAACAGTTCAAACAAGGCTGGTAACTAGGAAATGGGGAGAAGTGATTAGATTCTGGCTTTTTTATTTTTCCTCCCCGAAAAAGTGGATGGATTTGCTCATAATTGGACTTGGGAAGTGTGAAGAGTCATAGATGACTCAAGACTATGGCCTGAACAACTAGAAGGATGGAGCTTCATTAACCATTAGGAGAAGATGAAGAGTGATGTATAAAGTATGTGTTTTACTTTAAAACAAAGTAGAATTCCTATTTCTTAGATTCTGCCATAACTTTGAGCTATTGTATTTATTCTTCCATAACTTCAGAATAAGATCCTGTGATTTGAATGATTAAAGATTTATCTGAGGAGAAATGGCATCTTAACTATACTCCATTTGATAACACAGACCAAGTATTCTTTTGTGCTTTTGAATAAGGTTTTACAATTTTTTTCATATAGGTTCTTGCATACTTCCTAATGAAAGTTTTCTCAGACATCTTATACATTTTTTGTTGCCATCATAAATGAAATGCTTAAAAAAATAATTTCTAGATAGTTCTGATTGGTATTTAAAAAGCTATGGCCCTGGTTTGGCTCAGTGGATAGAAAGTCAGCCTGTGAACTGAAAGGTTCCGGGTTCGATTCCCATCAAGGGCATGTACCTTGGTTGTGGGCACATCCCCAGTAGGAGGTGTGCAAGAGGCAGCTGATCGATGTTTCTAGATCTCTATCCCTTTCCCTTCCTCTCTATAAAAAAATCAATAAAACATATTAAAAAAAGAAAAAGCTATGAATTTTCTATTTAGCTGCTCTATTGAACTCTCATTTTTGCACTGATTCTCATGTTTTGTATAGTAATTTTCCTCTCTCTTTGTAATAACTGTGTTGTTTTTTTTTTTGTTTCTAAACCATTTCTTTATGCTATGGATAGAATTTCCAGACAAAACTAAATAACAAGCATAGTAAACACTCTTATTTTAATGGATAGACCTTCAACTTTTCAGTTTTTTGTATGATGTCTAAGTGCTTTTCATGGTTTTTAATTTAGTGATTAGATTTTCTATTTTTCCATTAGAGGTCTGGTGCACGAAATTCATGCACAGGTGCTCGAGTCCCATGTGGAGATGCGGTGAGCATGGGTGGACATTGCATGCTGGGGCGTAGTGTGGCCCTCTGGCTGCCCAAAGGCACCACACTGGAACTGGGCAGGCAGCGCACTCTCTCCTGGCTAGCCTTGCAGACTGGCTCCTGCACAAACCCACAGAGAGCCCTGCAGTCCCACTGGCTACGGCCTGGCTTACTAAGAAGAGGACACACAGATGAGGGGCGGGCTCCTCATGGGTGCTTGGCACCTGAGTGCACGAGTCCTGGCATCCTGGGGGAGGGTAGTAGGGGGAGTGGGAGTGAGCTTGGCAGACACCCTGCATTCTCACCATACTTCTGTCCCGGTCACCCCTGCCCCCAGGTAGCTGGTGAGAGGTCACAGCCCCCTGTCTGGGTATCACAGGAGATTGGTAGCTGCTATCCACCCCCAGTTCCCCATTGCAGCCCAGGACCCTGCTCTGATCAGGGCCTACTGGCTGCTGGTTGCCATCTGCAGGGCAATCAGTAAGGCGATTGGGCCCCCCTGCTCACACCTGTGTTGGCCTGCCACCCCCACCTCCCCCACTCACCTGCTCACTATCCCACTATTATCCCACTCTCATCAGGACCCATTAGGACCAGCAATACCTCCATGTCACCCGCTGCCAGCATGTTCCATGCCACCACCTACTGGTCTGCGCACATCATAGAGAGTGGTTGAACTACCTGTCAAACTCTCAGTAAAGGGACAATTTGCATGTTAGGCTTTTATTATTTAGGATTGTTTTCAGGTTTCAGTTCACCATTTATTTGCTACTACTGGTCAGCGCACATCATAGAGAGTGGTTGAACTACCCGTCAAACTCCCAGTAAAGGGACAATTTGCATGTTAGGCTTTTATTATTTAGGATTGTTTTCAGGTTTCAGTTCACCATTTAATTTATTTGCTACTTCCTTTTGAATCTTGATAAGAAAGTGAATTAGAAATTTCAGGGTTTTTCTCCCTATTCTTAATTTATTTCAGAATAAGTAGATTTTGCATGAATAGCTCTTCAGAGTTGCCCCATTCTTTTGAAATAAATTTTATTTTTAAAAAATTCAACTATTTTTCTTTGCCTTATTATAATAGCAGGATGTCTATTTGTGATTAGGTATAGAGCAGGAGTTCCTGACATTTTGGGCCATATAATTCTTGGGGGTGGAAGAGGGGAATCATGTTTAGCAGCATCTCTGGCCTGTACTAAATAGATGCCAATAGCAGCTTCCCATTGATTTATAACCAACAATGTTTCTAAGCATTGTCAAATATCCTTTTGGAGGGCAAAACTGCCCCTGGTTGAAAACCACTGATTTTAATCAAGCCCCTGGTTGAAAACCACTGATTTTAATCAAGTAGATGATCTGAACTCCATCAGAGACTAAGCTTTATCATTATAGGATTCATCTCTGATGTCACTTCCTCAATAAGAATTCCTCCATATAACCCATCTAAATTAGGACACTAGATTTCAAAGTGTGGACCCCTTTCAAGGAGTTTGTGGGGTCAACACTGTTTTCACATCAAACTAACATACAATTTGCCCTTTTCCACTATATTGTCATTTGCACTGATGGTGCTGACCCCTTAGCCAGACTCAAAGCAGTGACACCAAACTATACTATCTGTCATTGTAGTTTTTATCACTATGCACTAAACTGAAAAAGAAAGAAACATAGAGGGGGGTTCTGAAAAATGAATAGGGCTGAGGTAGAAATGGATAGGGGGTGGGATGTGGAAGAATAAGACAAAGGCATGAAAAACAGTATAGCTGATTATGTGCTTTAGTTACTTTCAATGGACAGAGGCAAGTTGAGATGCTAGGACACAAGAATAAGGGAGGGGTTGAAATTCACCAAGAGAAGAGAGATCGGGTCACAGAGTCTTATGTGCCATGCAAGGAGTCTGCACTGAAGGTTTAAGACAAGGGAAATGTTTTAGAGATAAGAAAGGTCATGAGGCTCTTCACTAAGTAGGATTGGAAGTCAAAATTAATTCATAAACCCCTCAGGAAGTAAGGGTTCATACTATTAGTGGAAGATGACTTTTTAAAGGAGAGTGGGGAGACAAGATTGGGATGAAAGTCAGGTTTGGGCTGTGGTGACTGGGTGAAAGGAGATACTCATCATGGAAACAGGGAACACAGAAAGGAAACCAGGTTAACTCCCCAGGAAAACTACTGGTGGAAACATTGATTTTAGGAATCAGATAAATCATTTCAACATTGAAAAAAAAAACAAAATTTAAATGAACTTGAAAACCTCAAATGAATGAAGAAAAAAGTTAGAAATATGTTTTGTAGACAGCAGTGCAGGAGAAAACCTGGTGTTTAAACAGCAGCAAATGTATTTTAAAATCCAAATTGGGATTTATTAATTTTTTTAAATCACCTCATAATTTATCTTACATTTGCTCCTCATCAAAAGATTGAAAATATAAAATAATGCCAAATACATAAACATACCTTTTCTGCTTTCTTGTCAGAAATGTCTTGCTTCTCCAGCACGGCCATGCTCTCCTTCAGGTTCTTCACGATATCTGCTGGAGACTTGTGAGACTTCCCAAAAGGGAACGGCATGGCGGCGGCGGCGACAGGCACCTTGCTGCACTCTGCCTGCTGTAGCTGGGGACACAATACAAGATACAAGTAAGAAGAAAGTGATGTCAATTAGAAGACATACTTTCTAAATCATTAGGAATTGGGAAATCTACCAGTATATGCGAGAAATGATAATACAGATATATCTTAGAATTGCAGAACACTTCTACTTTTCAAAAACCTTTTTTATCACCTGTTCTTCCAACCACCCATTTGAGGAGGAACATGAAGGTGCTGATAATGTAGAGGCTATCTTTCACAGGGCACCTACTTCTACCAAGCCAAGGCTGAGTACTAAGTGGCAAAACCAGCTCAGGTCTGTTTTGATCCAAAATATTCTTAATATATATCTCTATTTTATAGTTGAGAAACTGAGTCAAGGAGCCTCAAAGTGTAGGTAAGGAGCTTAGTCAAACAGCACTAGCAACAGGCCCACTACCTGGGTCTCTTCAGGGGCCTCTCTTCCAGTGTTCATGCTGTTCCTTCTAAGTAATCTGGTGGGCACACACTTCCACAGCCCACCCACCCTTCTTTTTCTCCTCTTCAGTTAGTCACAGCACAAAAGTTGGAGAGAACCTTGAACAAATCTCCCATCAGACCCTCAAATCCTTTAAGTGTCAGTTTCAACATGTACTCTTTCTACCTAGATACAACTATCTCCTATGAAGAACTCACTGGGGAACACCTTACAGATAACGAACTTTTGAAAGTTCTTAATTTTTGTGGGTAGCAGAAAACAACATTCCCACCAAATCAGCCACAATATTACATGATGCAAAAGGAGACATCAGCCTGGCCAGTGTGGCTCAATTGTTGAGCATCAACCTATAAAACAGAAGGTCCTGGTTGGATTCCTGGTCAGACCACAAGTGCCTGGTAGCAGGCTCGATCCCCAGTAGGGGGCGTACAGGAAGAAGCCAATCAATTATTCTCTCATTGTTGATGTTTCCAACTCTCTCCCTCTCTCTGAAATCAATTTAAAAAATACATAAAAAAAAAAAAAAGGGCACATCCACTATTCCAAGAACTCACCTTGAAAAAAGTTAACAAGATGAACAATGTAAGTAACTGGGGAAGATGTCAGAAGTGACTCAGTGGGTATCAACTGATGAACCAGGAGGTCATAGTTCAATTCCCAATAAAGGCACATGCCTTGATCCCAAGTAGGGGATGTGCAGGAGGGGGCTGATCAATGTGATTTTCTTTCATTACTGATGTTTCTATCTCTCTCTCCCTCACCCTTTCTCTCTGAAATCAATTAAAAAATATTTTAGAAAGTTACGATTTTTTTCACTAAATAAAATAAGTTAAAATCATAGGCATTAAACCTGGCATAAGATACCAAAAGGTAACATTTTTGAGAAGAACCTTACAGATCACTTAGGTCAGTGGTTTACAAACTGTGAGTTTCAAACTCCTATATTTAACTGCCCCTGACCCTTACCCCACCTCTGTCGAATTAGAGAGGCAAATCTCAGATAGTTCAACCCTACTTTGTACCCCCCATATCAACATAAAGTTTCTCTATTGCACAGTATTATAATACTTCTTTTGAACTTTGTCTAAGATTTCATTTGAAGAAAGTATTTGAATGTTTTTCTCTAACATTTGAGATACAGTGACCTACATACTAATTTACAAATAAACATTCAGGAGAGAAAGAGCATGAAATAAATGGTAATGTTAAATTTACAATTAAATCATGGACAAGTATGTTATTTTGTGACATATGGATGTGTTTAATCTGAGCAATCTCTATACTCAAATATCACCTATCTAGCTCACCTTTTGTCAGCTTGTAAATCCTTCTATGTTTAAAACCACACTTCATTAACCAAAAGGAAATCTCCTCAAACATAGGTTCTCAAAATTCAAAGGTACATAAATTTACTTCTGAATATATTTTCTATGATAAGAAGTGTAGGTCAGTTATAGGCGATTTACTCCCATAGGACTGCTATATTTTTCTTTTATTACCTGCCTAAATGGAACACAAATCCTGGATAATTATTTTCCATCATGCTTTTCTTAACTTTTTTTTTTTTTTTTTTTTTTGAGGGGGATGAGGGGCAATGCAGGTTGATTCTCCATAAACATTGCGGGTCCACATAGTCAATTCTACGAAAATATCTTTTCTAGTTGTACTCTACAATGAATGGCAGTCAATACTGGGTGGAGGGTGGGAATGAAACAGTATTTTGCAGGAAGTGTTATGGTGCTATGCAATGAGATATTTTCAGCTCTGGCTCAATGGTGGAAGAAGTGACTTTCCAGGGCAAAGGGGTTTTTAAAAAGTCCTACTATATACCAAATACTATTCACAGTACAGAATACAGCTGCCAAAGAGAGCACAGATAAGGAGAGGCACAACACATTACTCCTTGTAATTAATACATCAGGCAGCCAAGAGATTGCAGACCATAAAAACTAATAAGACTGTATTTTGAGGAAATATAGTAAGCAAAAAGTACCCGAAATAAGAAGTGGTCACTCCTCAGGAGGATCCAGTCACAGTGGTGAAGCTATTCATGACATGCTCATATTCGCCCTTCTTCTCCTCTCCCTTTCATTCCCTCACACTTCATATATTCCTTTATAATATATTATTTTAAAAATATAGTTAAAAATTAAGTAAAAAATAAAAACTATACAAATCATTTTATTATAAAACTTATAAAAAAGAACAATATAGTTCTTATTTTGTTTATTGATTGATTTGAGAGGAAGAGAGAACCACTGATTTGTTGTTGGTTGCTTCCTGCCTATGCCCTGACCAGGGATTAAACCCATAACCCTGGAGCACTGGAAAGAAGCTCCAACCAACTGTGGCCAGGACTATATGGTTATTATTTTAAAGTATTAGTATAATAAATAAATCCTTTGCTTTCTTTCATTTAGGCCTCAAATTCACCAACTCTTACACAACTCAACTGTCAAAGATTTTGCAGGGCAAAGACAAGGAAATAACACCCCTTATTAAAACTTCTGACTTAGAATCTGTTTCTTATGTCTAAGTTTACTATGTATTAAGCTTAAAAATCTTATACTAATGTATGCTACTCAGTGATCCAACTTTTAAAATAATTGACAACATAGAAATGTTTAAAATTAATGAATGGCTCTTATATGAAGACCAACTGCTAAAAGGGTAAGAAGAGGCATGTTTTACAAAGTAAAGCTCTTATTAAACATGTTAGCTGAATATGCAGAGAGATACTGAGTATTGATTGTTACTGAATTTATGAGTGTAATAAAGAAAACATAAGCAGCCTGAGGCAAATGTTATGAGTAATATGGTGAAATCATGGATGTGTCATACAAGTGTGCTTATTAAAGTTGCGGGAAAAGATACCAAAAACAATCAATCCAAAGAGTTAGATAGTGGAGAAGGAAAAGGGGGGAAGAATGGTATTTTTTTCTTATAAGCCCTTTTTATAACTATTTGCCTTCCTTCAATTATACACATGCATTATTATTTTTTACACATGTATGATTTTGAGATACCAATGAATTATCTAAAACAATCCATCTTTAATACATAAAAGATATTATCCGTAACACAATTAAATGGAAAACTAAATGAAAAGGTAAGGCTACCAATGAACTAATCACATTAATTGTGGAAGCTGGATAGAACCAGTAAATTAGAAGTGTTTTTCAAACTTTGTTCATGATCTACAAGTAAGAAATGTATTTAGTTACATACTTGTGCACATGGATGCATGCAACAAAGCTAAAACTGACTTTTTTCTAGTGAATTCAATTTCATTTAAAAAAAATACATGGTTGAACAGATTCATGATCACTAATTGATTTTAGTGATTATAAAGAGGAACAAAAATACTTGGAACCAAATACAAACTTAGTTTTAAAAAGAGATGATCTTCAGTGCTTCAACTCTTGCTTCGTTCAGTCTCCTCTTTTCAATCTTTACTCATAAGAATCAGAAGTTAATCCCTCTGTCAAGCACCAAATGACTATCCAACAAAGAGGGAATATGCTAACTGATCATCACTCCTTCACAAAAATGGATGCACCCACAGCTGAAACCAAGTTCCCATAAAGAGCCTTAATGAACAATTGGCAGGGACCTGAGGCTTCGCCTTTCCCTGCCCCCATAGAGCTTGACAGGAAACCTCAGGCCTTGTCTCCAGCTGGGTGGGGCTTGACAGGGTACCTCAAGGTGCACTTCCCGTCCTGGTGCTGGAGGACCTCAGTCACACCCCACACCAGGTGGGGCTTGACGGGGGACCTCAGGCCACAGCACTGGGCCAAGGGATCTGAAGCTGCGACCCCTCTCATCCCAGCACCAGGCCGAGGGATCTCAGGCTACACTCCATCCCAGCACCAGGCCAGGGGACCAGAGGCTGCACCCCCCTGCCTGGCGGGGCTTGATGGGGGACCTCAAGGTGTGCCCCCAGTGCTGGGTCTGGGGAACTCAGGCCACTCCCCTTGCCCAGAAGGGCTTGACTGAGGACCCAAGGCTGCATGCCCCTGCCAGTGGGGTTTGATGAGGGACCTGAGGCTATGTACCCTTCCCCAGTGCCAGGCCAGGGGACCTGAGGCTATATTCCCTGCCTGGCGGGATTTGACAAGGGTGGGACCGGCCAGGTCTGGATCTAGCCCAATGGGGGCGGGGGCCGGCTGGGTCTGGGTCTCATACGATTTTGAGCCGTATGTGGGTGAGTGGGGACTTCACTCTGGGTGTGCTCCAGACTCTTGACCGGAGGAATATTTTCATATACATTTTACTAATTTTCTTTCATGTCTGACACTTCTGTTATAGAGAAAGGGCAAATAGCAGTATTAAATTATTTCCTCTAATTAACCCCCTCTTAATGTGCATGAATTTTGTGCACCAGGCCACTAGTGCTCAAATAATAGCAAAGGTATCACTAATGGACTCTTTAGCCCACACCGCTTTTTCCCAGAAGTAGAGAAGTGCCTTCAAAAGAGTCTTGTCCACCATCAAACAATACAGAAGCAGTATCATTCAAAGTGCTCTGGAACCTTGAAAGATGTGAAACACAAAGTCACATATCTGAATTTCTGAACTGAGAATTCCAGGAGTATGAAGATTGTGAAGCTAAAGGTAGGAATGGTTAGAAACAAGGGCTATGATGGCTAAAAAAACACCTTTCACTGTAACAATCTGCCTGCCTTCCTCATTTCCCCCTTGCTTCCTTTATCAGCAGTATTTAATTAGAAGTATTAGGGGAATTTTAGGAACTGAAAATAGCAAGAACTCATTGATTAATGCCCTTCAGTAACTTTTCATTGCCCTTATAATAAAATCCATATTCTTTGCCAGGGCCTTCTGGGCTTTGCCCATCTTCAACTCACAGCACAGTCCTCTGGCCTTTATTACAGAAGTCTAACCATACTGAGATACTTCTATTCCCTGAATATGCCTATTACTTCTAAGCCTGAGCATCACATTTGCAAATATGGTAAGTCCTTAATTTTTAAATCTTGATGGTGAGAATATGGGCTTTTATTGCTACTCAACTTTTCTTTATGTTCAATTTCTTTTTCCTTAATAGTGTTTTAAGCCGAAACTGGTTTGGCTCAGCGGATAGAGTGTCGGCCTGCGGACTGAAAGGTCCCAGGTTCAATTCCGGTCAAGGGCATGTACGTTGGCTGTGGGCACATCCCCAGTAGGGGGCATGGAGAAGGCAGCTGATCGATGTCTCTTTCTCATCAATGTTTCTAACTCTTTATCCCTATCCCTTCCTCTCTGTAAAAAAAATCAATAAAATATATATTTAATGTATATTTAATAGTGTTTTAAAACTGCCTAAACTGTATTTTGAACATAACTGGAATTCATTTAGAAAATAGACAAAAATAAATATTATAATTGAAAAAATTTCCCCATCCTGCTAAAAAAAATTAGTTCATAATAAATCACAACAAGACTCCTTGGGCTGAGCCAAAATTAATGCAACTGGGAAAGAGCTAGGCGGTGTTAGGATTCTAAAGAGGAATTGGAAACCACATCTCTCAAACTGGAGGAAAGCATGGATGGCAATCAGTGATTTACACTTGAATCCCAAAAAAGAAAAGGAGCCTCTGAGGACAAATTTAACTTGAAAATATGGGGGGTGAGTAGGGAAGGCAGGGATGGAGAATAATTTAACGTTCTACCTTTATATTAAAATAGACACTTATGGAATTTATTAAGTCTGCATGGAAGGGATTTGTATGTCTATTTAGCACTGCACACCTCTTAGCTTTCATGCATTGCTCTCCTCTAATTGTATTCCTGTCTTTTCCAATGCTCTTCCTGCATTTAATTCAATGACTCATCTTTACATCCTTCAAGATTCCACCCTTGGCTGTCTTTTTATCCTATATTCTGAATAATAATTTCATCTACCCATGGTTTCAGCAACCTGAAATCTATTTCATGCCCCAACCAATGAGCCTACATTACCAACTGCTACCCTTATTCTGGTTGATATCTTCCAGAGAACTCAAACCTTGTCCCCAAACTGCTTCTTTTTCTGTTCCCCTTTAAAGGGAACAGATACATTATTCACCCAATCACAAAATCTGATCATACTAGACTCTCCACATGTTAACTCTTCCATATATAATCAATTCACGATTTTAGTCAATTCTATTTTCTAAATCTCTCTAATCCTACATATTCCAAGTGTGTAGACCTTCACTATTCTCCACATTGGGCAGGGGTTGTTGTCTGTAGGGGATGTTTGAAAAATTTATTTGTCAATGACTGTCACATTCACTAACCACAAAAATAATTGTGTGTGTGTGTCTGTGTGTATGTGTATTTAAAATGCAGCATTGCTTTTTATTTACATAAGCATAGCCTTCTGTTAACTATAGCTTTGCAGAGAAAGGGATTGGGTTAGGGGTCAGATCTACTCCTTCATCTGCGTTCATAACTGAGAATTAAATTTCTAGCTTTCAAAAAATGGTTATGTTTGTTAGTATGCAAAATTCAAACATTTAAAGGACCAAACAAGATAGAAAGTGAAAATCACCTCCAAAGCCTTTGGAGACAACTGATACTAATAGTTGGGTATGTATTCTCCTTTTTATTACTTATGCTCTATTTTTGCGGTCTTTTGTATTAGAAGTCTACTCCTTTCTCCAAAACCGATGAAGACCAGATGATACTAGAAATGGTCACTTCCATTTTAGAAAACACAAAAGTTCAAGTCACTGCTCTGTTACGTTAATACTTCTAAAAGTACAAGCAGCTCCACCCCATGAAAGTGCTAAACATTCAAAAACCCACTGAAAAATCAAAGCCTAACACCATTAGAGTTAGGACTGTTAGGCACGGCTGTTAGGCAATCTGATTGCTTTTGGCCTGTGCAACATACTCCTAATTCTAACTCTATTCACCTATATATTGACAAATACTGAAAAGTAGTCAGGGCATTCATTCAAATACTAACTGTGCCCTCACTATATGACACAAACTCAAGAATTACATCAATAGTACCTGCTCTAAAGAGGACAACTTTCTGGTGTGTGTGGAGTGGGCATAAGTTTTTAGGAACAATAATGAAAAACTGCTGAATGAGAACACATTCCTAGACAGTTGAGTTCACAGGCCTCGACATTAACATATGTTAAATCTAACTCATAAACTTGGTGGTCAAATGTAAAATTGCAAACAAACCAAACCCCACATCTATAATAATAACAGCATAATATGCTAATTAGTCCAGATAACCTTCTGGACAAAGCTGGGGCTGTGAGGAAAGCCAGTGCTGGCAGCTGTGGGAAGGAAGACCTACTCTTGCATGAATTTCATGCTTCGGGCCTCTAGTTTATATCTAAAGAAGCATAGTATGCAAATTGACCGGATGGTGGAACGACCGGTGGTTATGAGGCACAGTGATCACCAGGGAGCAGATGCTCAACACAGGAGCTGCCCCCAGCCCACAGGCCCCCATCGTCTGGCGGCAAACCTCTCAGTCCCTCCCTGCAGCCGACAGGCTCCTATCGCCTGATGGGAACAGGGAACCAGGGATGGATGGCAGTCAATGAGGGCAGCAGGGGGATGGGGTTGGCTGCCAGAAGCCAGGGAAGATCGACCCAGATCGTAGGTCAGGCCTAGGGACCCTACCTGTGCACGAATTTCGTGCGCTGGGTCTCTAGTACAATAATAAGATTGGTGCATACAAGAATTATTAAGGTACTTAATTAAGCAGTCACAGAAAGTGTATAATTTCAAATAAATGCTGAGTATCTATAATATGCCAGATATTGTGTTAGATGTACTAGACCCATGGTCAGCAAACTGCGGCTCGAGAGCCACATGTGGCTCTTTGGCCCCTTGAGTGTGGCTCTTCTATAAAATACCATGATCTGGGTGAGTCTATTTAGAAGAAGTTTAAGTTTAAAAAATTTGGTTCTCAAAAGAAATTTCAATCGTTGTATTGTTGGTATTTGGCTCTGTTGACTAATTAGTTTGCTGACCACTGCACTAGACTATCCATAAATAAAATGAGTGATTTTATCCTAACGTTTTTTAAATTTTGGCATTTGAAAGTTTTGATTCAGCTTTTGAATGGAGAGAAACATCAACGTGAAAGAGAAACACTGAACAATTGCCCTGACATACTTGTCCCAACAGGGAATTGAACCCACAACCTAGATATGTGCCCTGACCAGAATTGAAACCGCCACCTTTTTGGTGTACAGTATGATGCTCCAACTAACTGAGCCACCTGGCCAGGGCAGGATACATGTTCTTCTTAAAAGCAAATAGATGCAATAATTTAGCTCCATTAAATAAACCATGAATAGCTTTAAGAAGCAGCTCAATCTTTGGCTAATTACCAAAGCTACCAAATACATAGTTTACCAACTATGTCAAAACAAAATAAGTGTTTAAGAGCATTTAAAACTTTGGAATGTGTTTTGTAATTAGTATATCTTGATCAGACTTCCTGAGGCCAATGATGTTCAATACTGGATACTATGCAGGAATCATAGTGATACTCTTTCACAGCATAGATGGTAAAAGAATTTAAAAGAATATACACACACAGTTTTGGTTCAATCCCTGGGATTCTGTTTCAAAAGGAATCTGCAATATTAACAAGCATCTCCAGCAATTCCCCTGCAATGGATACTTCTAATTATTGCCGTAAGCAAACCTGCACTAAGTAAGTTAGAGTGAGACTCTCTCCAAGCTCTTATTTTTGTCCCTCCTGGAGATTTTTCAATAGAAGAATTATGTATTTTTGCACGTGACATGCTCCATTATTTTTTTCAAAGAAAAGTGACAAGATTATAATAAAAAAACAGTATTAGCAGCTGCTATCTTTGAGTTTCAACTACACATCAGAGATCTGGCTCGAAACTTCATTTGAAATAACTCATTGAATTTGAAAAAGTATAACTTCCACACTAGCATTGCTTAGTTGTGGGATGAAGTCAATCAAGAAATCACAGGCCCCAGGCCTTCCTGGGGGAGTGGGGACCTGAGTGCCCAAGTCTGAGTTCTGAGAAATGGAAGTGTTTAACTTGGATCAAGGAGCATTTAATTATTATTTCATAAATGTAGTCTTAAACTCCATTAATAGTTGTGATAATCACACTACGTGGCTGCTTTCTATTGAACAATTTAACTGACCTAAATCTTTTCCCTTAATGAACCACATCTTCACCCATTGTTTACTACTGCATCAGGGAGCCATTTGCATCAGGACTGAACAATTATTTCTATTACTAGAGGCCCAATGCATGGATTCGTGCATGGGAGGAGGGGCGGGGAATCCCTCAGCCCGGCCTGCGACCTCTCACAATACCTTGGGGGAAGTAGCAGTGTGTCAAGTGGCAGGTAGACAAGGAGGAGCAGGTACTATGTAGCTTGCACTCATCCTGGCCTGTTGCACCTGTCGCCACAGTTGCACTTGCCAGCCATGACCCTATCTTCTGGCTGAGTGGTATGACCATCAGGGGGCAGCTTCTGCATTAAGCATCTGCCCCCTGGTGGTCAGTGCACATCATAGCGACTGGTCAACCAGTCATTCGATTGTAACCATCACTTAGGCTTTTATATATATAATATCATATATATATATATTATAATATATATATATATATTGCTTCTGGTTGAGATTCAGTATATAGTATGACATTAACATTTTTTCTTGGATCTTGACTCTGTTGTCCAGCATGCTATTAGCATTCCTTACAAGATTCCTGTCAAATACCAATATGATTAGCAAGTCACATGTTTTCCTTTACTCCCTGCTAAAAGCATAAATACAGATGTTTTCCAGTGAAAGCCTGTCACAAATTCCTATTGTGTGTACAGTCATTTAAACAACCACAGGGCCACCGAGCCACTAACTGCATTACTGCTAGCACTGATGGCTTACAGATATCTGACTTCATGATACAAATGAATTTATATATAAAAAATAAGTACCTCCCCCTGCAACAAAGTATCACCAAACAGCACTTATCTTCACTATATAAAATACACTGATATTCTCTATGCCATTCTATCCAAGAACCTGCTCCCTTTCCTCCCTTTAAAAATGCTAGTCACAACTCACTTGGCTGATTTTTTTTGTTTTTTTTTTGTTTTTGTTTGTTTAATCCTCACCTAAGGATATATTTCTACTGATTTTAGAGAGAGAGAGGAAGAGAGAGAAAGAAACATTGATGTGAGAGACAAACATCAATCGGCTGCCTTCCACATCCCATCCGGGGATCAAACCTACAACCTGGGTATATCCCCTGACCAGGAATTGAGCTCAAGACCCTTCAGTACATGGGATAACTCCAATCAACTGAGCCACACTGATCAGGACTATGCTGATTTCACAACCAACTGATAGAATGGAACCTGTAGTCTGTAAAACAGATTTAAAATTAATTTGAGTAGCTTTTATTAATGACAACTATCATATACACAATGCTGAACTTCTCAAATTATCACAAGGCAAAAAATATTTTAGCATGAGTTTAAGACTTGAAATCAGTTACATATTACAAAGCAGTATTTAGAAACATCTGTAATACATAACTAATTTACTGGTTTCCATGAGTATTTTAAAGGTCTTTTATCAATATGGATCTGCATCTTCATTGATTCACTCACAGATATTCTAAGGAATTAAGAGTTACATTATCAGTCGAAACCATTTTGGCTCAATGGATAGAGCGTTGGCCTGAGGACTGAAAGGTCCCAGGTTCGATTCTGGTCAAGGGCATGTACCTAGGTTGCGGGCACATCCTCAGTTGGGGGCGTGCAGGAGGCGGCTGATCGATGTCTCTCTCTCATCGATGTTTCTAACTCTCTATCCCTCTCCTTACTTCTCTGTAAAAAAATCAATAAAATATATTTTTAAAAAAAGAGTTACATTATCCTAGTTTTAAAATTAGTTTCAAAACATGAACTCCAACAATGTCTTCACAAATTAGCACTGTATTTTAACAATATGAAAGTTAATCAATGTCCACATTTTAAAATGTAAAACTGTCAATCTTCAAGGATGAAATTATAAATCCATTTTTCTTTGTTATATTTATTACTCACTTTGCCACAGGTAATATAAACATAGCCCATATGACGATTGGTAAATATCATGGTCTCATAGGCATTTTGATAAATAAAAGCAAATAGCCAATTCTGCTCTTTAAAAAAGATAACTCTTAAAGAGAAGGCATAGTTCAAACTTGAACTATAAACAAATGAAAAATTTGAAACAAAGTTAAAATACAAAAAAAGCTTTTAAAAAATATTTTGTTTGTCAAGCAAGACAAATTAAAAAAGAAAATGCTATGGTTCTATACCTGAGAAGGATGAAATTATTTTTATTTTTTCCTTTTAGTCATTTTGATGAAGATACAGTATTCTAAAAAACCAACCAAACAAAAAAAAACCATTTTCTTTTTAAAATTTACAACCTTAAAACTTATTTCTAGAGGATCAGATGTAAACCTGGAAAATCACTCTCCTTCAAGGTCCCAGCTGCTATTTCTGTTCTGGCCCAATGCCCATAAAAGCACCAACATGCCACAAAACCAGCTTTAGCTAAAGCACCATAGTTGGAGATTTGAAGGTTTGTTTTCTTTTTAAAATGCTCAAAGGCCACCTTGTGGTGGTTATTTATTGTAAATAGACTTTTTCCAACAGAAGTATTTTTAGAGTCACAGAATAAACAATGAAATGGCCCTGTAGAGATCACGGGGAACATTTTACCCAGGGATGATTTCTCTGAGACTTCTAAACAGTCAATATATCCTTTCCACCCATCCATGTCCACACACTAACTAGTATATGGAGTCTTGACCTGGGTTGAGAAAAATTCAAGATGAAATAATAAGGCTATAAAACATTCATTTTAGAGGAAGTAACTGAAATTCAGGTGTCAAATGACTTGCATGAACAAGTATAAAAGCTCTTGCTTGAACTTTTGGAGGAAAATTCCCAATGCTATAGCCAAAACTTAGGTTGCGGACCAAAAGATGCAGTCATACCTCATCTTACGGCACACATTCACTAGTTGTTCCAGAACATTCACTAGTTGTTCCAGCTATGAGATGAGGCATACACACAGGAAGACTGAAATCTCTATAAGACTGCCCTGTCCAGCCAGTGATTAGAGCATCAGCCGGCATATCAAACAGTAGTGTGTTTGATTCCTGGTGAAGGGAAACGTACCTGGGATGTGGGTTCATTCCCTGCACCCTTTTGGGGTGTGGTGGGAGGCAATCAGTTGATGTGTCTCTCTCACATCAATGTTTCTTTCTCCTCATCCCAACTTTCTCTTCCTCCCTTCCATTCTCTCTGAAAAAGCAATGGGAAAAATATCCTCAGGTGAGAATTAACCAGAGGGAGGGAGGGAGGGGGAGAGAGAAACAGAGAGACAGAGAGAGAGAGGGAGAGGGGGAGAGAATTAATACATGCCATCTGACTCTATGAAAAGAACCCATAAAATAACCTGGGTAGCAAATTCCGAGGATACAGTGGACACTCTGTGCTGAAGGTCTCAAACTTTAACGGAGGAGATGTTTCTTTAACTGTGTTTTGTACAAAAAGCAAACTTGGATAAGAGTAAGAAAATGTATTACAATTAATGAGAGAGCTTTATGTAACAATATAAACCATCACAATGAAACAAAAATTATTTTGTTATTCATGAAGCTCTGGTGGGTAATAAAGTATTGAGCAAAAAGGAAGGCAGAAGGTGGCAAAAAACTCACCATAAACCCAAGTTCTGTTTACAGAATAACCACATGCCTTCATTTATTTCTCAAAGAACATTCCACAACTTTATGGAGTGGTACTTTCCAGGTGAGTGTTGACATCACAACATAGTCACTAGAGAAAACTTGCTTTTTTTATCTGAAAGCTGTATCTAAAATGCAAAGCAAACACATCTTATCGGGAGCATAAAAAGTTAAGTTTTAGGTATAGGCCCCAAAACATTCAGAAGAGCAACAATAGATACATTCACTTACATTAAAAAGTTATTTCCTTGTACAAAAATTTTGAACATGACATTGAATTTTTTCCTTTACTATTTCAGCAGAATGCTAACAACTCAAGTGGTGACTAAACTAAGTATTTATGAAAGTGTTCTGAAACTTGCAAAAAAGCATACACATAGACATTTTTGCTATTTTTTTTATCTACTCATCTGCTGAGGGCACTTGGGCTATTTCCAAATCTTAGCTAGGGGTGCATATATTCTGATTGATGTTTCAGGTTTCTTAGGATATACTAGAGGCCCAATGCACGAAATTCATATAAAATTAAGCCTTTGCAGCTATGGCTGCTTAGATCCCGGGGCTGCAGCTCCAGCTTCCTCCCAGTCTAATTAGCATATTACACTTTTATTATTATAGATTATTATAGATTCTTAGAAGTAGGATCACTGGGTCAAATGGTGTAGGTTGGTGGTCTAGTTTTTTTTTTTTTTTTTTTGCATGTACAACACCATTTGTTGAAGAGACTGTCTTTACTCCACTGTATGCTCTTGCCTCCTTGTTAAAAATTGAGTGTAATGGTTTGGGTTGATTTCTGGGGTCTCTGTTCTGTCCCATTGATCTATATGTCTGTTCTTGTGCCAGGACCAGGCTGTTTTGATTATGGTGGCTTTGTAATATAATTTTGTATCTGGTATTGTGATTCTGCCAACTTTGTTCTTTCTGAAGATTGTGGCAGTAATTTAGGGTCCTTTTTGATTCCATGTAAATTTTTGGAGTGTTCGTTCTAGATCTGTGAAATTACTATGTGGCAGGAAAAAAGAAGGAACTCTTACTATTTGCAACAGCACAGATGGACCTGGAGATTATTATGCTAAGTGAAATAAGCCAGACCTAGAAAGATAGGTATCACATGATCTCACTCATATGTAGAATCTAATGAACATAAATTGATGAATAAAACAGATTCAGAGACATAGAACCATGAACAGACTGATGAAATTCAGAGGGAAGGTGGAGTTGGGGAAGGGAGCGAATAACCAGGGAATTTATATGCATCTATGCATAGCCCACAGACAATACTGTGGGCAAAGGCTGGGGGGGGGGGGGGAGGAAAGGGGGTATATGAGGAGAAGGGAGTCAATGGGGAAAAGAACACAAAAAATAAAACAGAAAGCTTTAATACATTCAACAATAAAGATAAATTAAAACACACACAAATCAAAAAACACAGACAGACATTACCGTTTCTGTGCAGGCCTCAAAAATCTACCTTTTTGGTTTTTAGCTTGATCTCCCAAATGTTGAGGTTATTCATAACCATAATACCATCCTGTCAAAATCTTACTTCAATAAGTTAATGCTAATTAAAATTCTGTTTTCTATAGGTGTTCTTAGGGATAATGGAGTGCATACATTGAGCTTGTCCCTTAAAAGTAGGAGATTGGTGATCCAGGTTTTAAAATTTTCTCAAACTAAAATGAAATTAGCCATGAATCGCACAGTGGTTTTTAAACCTTCCTATAAGGTCTGGAGCGGGTGAGCATCCATCTTTGATCCAGCCCGCGTACCTTAATTCTATCAGTTTTTAATTTATTTTTTATTTGGGCTTCTATGTCAGAAATTTAAAAACTATACTTTGTGATATAATACACTGTCCATTAAATATGTCTGCAGATTAAACACAGTATTATTTTCTGAGGAAAACACTGACCTAGCCTTCAAGTCAATTTATACAACTAGATTTAAAATGAAGTCCTGTCCTGACTTGTTTGGCTCAGTGGATAGAGCATCGGCCTGCACACTGAAAGGTTCTAGGTTCGAATCTGGTCAAGGGCATGTACCTTGATTGCGGGCACATCCCCAGTAGGAAGTGTGCAAGAGGCAGCTGATCATTGTTTCTCTCATAGATGTTTCTAGCTCTCTATCCCTTTCCCTTCCTCTCTGTAAAAATCAACAAAATATAATAAAATAAATAAATAAATAGATAAGATAGATAGATAAAATGAAGTCCTAATCCTACCTGGTTTGGCTCAGTGATGAGAACATCAACCCTCGGACTTGATTCCAGTCAAGGGCACATATCTTGGTTGTAGGCTGGATCCCTGGCTCTGGTCTGGACGTGTATGGGAGGCAACCAATCGGTGTGTTTATTTCATATCTATATTTCTGTCTCTCCACGCTCCTTCCATTTTCTTTAAAAAGCAATGGAAAAATATCCTCAGGTGAAGATTAACAGCAACAAAAATGAAGTTCTGGTTAAGCTCTTCAATTTTCAAAGACAAATGTTAATAGTGCTACCCACCAGCAGCTCAGCTAATTGTTAAAGTAGAATGGTAAATTGGACTTCTCTGGTATTTTTATTTTAATAAAAAGTTCAGTGATAATGAGTAAGTACAGAGCATTAGAAAAGTAGACTTAATTGCACTCCAGCCTCATATTATTATTATTGTTGTTGTTGTTATTATAATTATTATTTTATTTAAAGAGAGAAGGGAGAGGGCTAGAGAGATGGAAACATTGAGAGGAACATCATGATTGGCTGCCTCCTGCATCCCCCCGACTGGGGATTGAGCCCAAAACCTGAGCATGTGCTCTCATCGTTCCTGGGTTGTACCTGGGTAGATGTTCAATCGCTGAGCCATATCAGCTGAGCTATTCTTCATGTCTTGTACTAAGTAAGATACTTTAACTTTTACACACTACAGAAAAATGAAGAGACAAGTGTATTAAAGACCAGAGCCTGCATTACAAAGGATCCAGAGGGTTCCAATTCCTGGAAAAATTATACTACTCCTAAGTGGCTGGTTTGTTTCTTTAACTCATCAGTCTTAGAATTGATCTTGCTGTCTTCTTTGTTCTAGCTAGTCAAATTCTAGTGTATCATCTTGCTAAACAGTCCTTTCTGAGTTACATGGCATCCAATAACAACTACTCAAAAATTAGAACTTCCCAACTTCTCTTTCTTCAATAGTTCTTGAGAAACTACATATAAGAGGAGGATGAGTGAATTCATGCGAAAATACAGTGTTTACATTTAGAATCTCTCCTTCTCTGCATTTCTTTTATTTGGCCACTATCAGAATTGACTGCCCACTTATCCAGTGTTTTAGCCTTCAATTTGTTTGAAAAACAGGATGCTTTATGAGTTAAGAACATAACCTCTCATCAGACCCACGTTTGAATTCCAGTTCTGCTGTTGAGTTCAGGTGTGTGCCAAAACCCTTGGGTAAAACATTTACCTTCTGTGTCTCAATTATTTATAAAATGATAGCAATACTGTTAAAATTTTAACTTGCATAATATGCCCATCGTGGCATTTAAGAAAAAATTAAACGCACACACACACACATACACACACACAACCAACTATCAGTTTTGTGTGAGTTGTTACTATTCTGAGGTAAATATTAACCCTTTGTCTATCATCATGTAAAAATTTTCATAGATTTTAGTTTTTTTTCCTTTCAGTCACTTGCTTCCTTATCCAAAGGTCTGAAAAATATTCATATACATTTCTTTTTTTTTTTTAAATATATTTTATTGACTTTTTACAGGGAAGAAGGAAGAGGGATAGAGAGTTAGAAACATCGATGAGAGAGAGACATCGATCAGCCGCCTCCTGAACACCCCCTTACTGGGGATGTGCCCGCAACCAAGGTACATGCCCTTGACCGGAATCGAACCTGGGACCTTTCAGTCCGCAGGCCGATGCCCCATCCACTGAGCCAAACCGGTTTCGGCCATATACATTTCTTATTTCTACTTTGTTTTTTAAAACTCATTCTTGCAACTGATTTCTTTACATAAAGGGTAGCTTAATTATAAAAATTTATTTTCCCAAAGAATAAATTGTCTATCATGTCTGGCTAAATAATCCTTCATCCTTTCAAAGAAGGCATACAGATGGTGAAAAGGAACATGAAAAGATGCCCAACAACCCCAACTCAATTTTATAGAAAAGACTCCTTTATTAACTTTTGGTTAAGAATATGTTTATATACTTTCAGAAAACAACTCCAAGACCAAGTGGACTCCTGCAACAGAGAGGAACTGACAGGTCTGCTCCAACTACGAAGATAAGAGGAGAAATAGTCCAGAGATGGAAGATGCTGACGATGCCTTGCCATGTGAGCGGTCAGCAGCTGTGTGTCACTACAGGATGCCTAGGACCAAAACAGAGAGGGTCGTACCTGCATTGCCACCATTTGTCCACTATCCAGATACCATTGATGATGTGTACACAAAAGGAACTGTTTGACATTGAAACTGGGACTCATAACTATTGAACATTGAAATTGGGACTCAAACATTGTTTGTTCTTATAAGTTTATTTCTAGCTTACAAAGGCAAGATGTTTTTAAAGAAAAGAATTGGGGGTGGGGAGTGGGGGAGGTGGGAACAGATAGAGGCAAAGAAGCAATGAACAGA
>PVJN01007717.1:0-68335 GCA_004026805.1 Lasiurus borealis
TGTTCATAGCAGCACAATTTACAATAGCTACAATTTGGAAACAGCCCAGGTGCCCGTCAGCAGATGAGTGGATCAGAAAACTGTGGTACATCTACACAATGGAATTCTATGCTGCCATTAAAAAGAAGGAATTCTTACCATTTGCAGCAACCTGGATGGAACTGGAGAGCCTTATGCTTAGTGAAATAAGCCAGTCAATAAAGGAGAAGCATCACATGAGCTCACTCATTTGTGGATAATAAAGAACATTATAACTGATGAACAAAAGGATAGATACAGAGGCAGTTAAGCTTCAGACTGTGAAATTACAGCAGGAAGATTAAAGTTGGGTGAGATAGATAAGAGATCAATCAAAGGACTTTTATGCATGCATAAAAGCATAACCAATGAACATAGACACTGGGGGGTTGGGCTATGCCTGTGAGGGAGGGGGAGCAATGGGGAGATATGTATAAAAATTAATTTAAAAAAAGAACACAAAAGAAAGAATCAATAGTAGACGAAAAGAAGCAGAGGATCACATCAGTGAGCTAGAAGACAAGGTAGGAAAAATACCCAAGCAGAGCAGCTTCTAGAAGAAAAAAAAAAAAACTTAAAAAACAGAAGAAGAGGCTAAGGGATCTTTGGGACAACACTAAATCAAATAACATCTACGGAAACCGGTTTAGATCAGTGGATAGAGCATCAACCTGTGGATTGAAGGGTTGAAATCAACTGATTTCTCAACAAAAACACATCAAGCAAGGAGGGAATGGAATGAAACACACAAAGTCATGCAAAGCAAGGGTCTAAATACAAGATTACTGTCCACATAAAGGCTATAAGTCAAAGTTGAAGGTGAAATCAGAAGCTTCACAGATAAAAAACGACTAAGGTAGTTTATTACCACCAAACCAGCAATGCAAGAAATGCTAAAGGGTCTGCTGTTAAAGGAAGAAATAGGAAGGAAAGAAAGAACACAGGCATAAAGAATAAAAAATGGCAAAAAATACTACTTATCAATAATAACTTTTAATGTAAATGGATTCAATGCCCCAATCAAATGACATAGAGTAGCTGAACAGAAAAGAAAACGTGACCAATATATCTGCTGTCTGTAGAAGACCCACTTCAGAACAAAGGACTCACACAGACTGATGGTGAAGGGATGGAAAAAGGTTTTTCAGGCAAATGGAAATGAAAAAAAAAACTGGAGTAACAATATTTATATCTGAACGTTATAATTCAAAGTGAAGTCCATAACAAGTGATAAGGAAGGACACTTCATAAAACTAAAGGGAGAAATTCAACAGGAAGTTATAACTCTGAAAAATATATATGCACCCAACACAGGAGCACCCAAATACATAAAAAGACTTATGAAATGTATAAAGGGAGAGATTGACAGCAATACAATCATAGTAGGGGACTTTAATACTCCACTAACACCATGAATAAATCCTCTAAACAAACAAAAAAAAAATAGTAAAGAAACATCAATCCTAAATGATTACTAGATCAAATGGAATTCATTGACATCTTCGGAACATTTCACTACAAAGCTGCAGAATATATGTTCTTCCTAAGTGCACATGGATCATTTTCAAAGATAGACCACATATCATAGCCAGGGGCATAGGCTAAGTCTCTTCAAATTCAAGAAAATAGAAATCATATCAAGCATGTTCTCAGATTACAATGGCATAAAATTAGAAATCAACTACAATTAAAACCAAAAAAAATCAAGCACCAGGAGGCTAAATAGCATGATATTAAACAATGATTGCAAAGCTAAAGAAATCAAAGAAGAAATAAAAAGCATCATGGCAAGGGAGAAACCAAGATGGTGGCATAGATGAACACCTAAACTGCTGCCTCACACAACAATTTCAAAACTACAGCTAAAAGACAGAATGGACATCATCTAGAACCACAGGAAAGCTGGATGAGTGGAAATTCTACAACTAGAAGGAAAGAGAGGGTCTCACGGAGACTCAGAGGAGCTGCAAAAAGCTGAGGTACAAAGACCCGCACGTGGAGAGGACGGGCGGCAGAGTGCCTGGCTGGCTTCCTTTTGTGGGAGAGAGAAAGAAACTCCCGACTGCACTGAACCCCAGATCCAACTGCAAACTGAACCCCAGTTCCAGATAAGACTCATATGGGGGGGAGTCTGGACTGTCTCAAAAAGGGAGGAGTGCACAGAAACTTAGGGAATCCACGAAAGGCAGAAGTCTGGAGGTGTGTGAGCATGAGTGTGCACACAGCAAGCTGATTGCTGATTGTGCCACTGGCTTTCTCTAGCAGGAGGAAGACAAAACTTTCCAACTGCACTGAAATCCAGCTCTGACTGCACTAAACCCCAGTTTCGGGCAAGATCCTAGCGACCCAAACTCATATGGCTCCCAAGAGCGCACAAAAACTTAGGGGAGCCGCAAAAGGCAGAGATCTGGAGGCACACAAGCGCAAGTGCGCAGAGCGGGCTGCAGCTATTACCAAGGGACACTGAGACCCAGGGGCTGCATAAGACAGGGCTGATGGAAAGCCAAGGCTATCTGCTCAGCCCTGAGACTACACCTCTTCCAAGCTGAACACAAAGGCTTTCGCAATTTTTGCAAGTCTTGTATCATAAGGCTGACTCTAGCACAGAAGTTCTCCCAGCATAGATACAGCTGATCCTCACAACCAATTGGCTTGGAGGTCAATTCCCCACAGTGATAACAACAACAATCAAGATTTAATTACAACAAGGCTATGCACATAGTCTACAAACGGATGCACCAAGGGAGTCCACCTCAGGTAACTGGGGAGGCAGAGCTACTGGGCCATGTCTTATAAGACACTTAACACACAAAGCTATTCTACCAACAGCAAAAATGCAGAGACAAAGGAACAGATCACAAACAAAAGAAATGGTGGAAAACAAACAACTCGATATAGACTTCAAAACCATGGTTATAAGGTTTTTCAAGAATTTCCTGGAAAAGATAGATAAATTTAGCAAAACCCAAGAGGAGATGAAAAAGGACTAACTGGACATGAAAAAGGACCAACTAGAAATTAAACATACACTGACTGAAATAAAAAATACTATACAGAGACCTAACAGCAGACTAGAGAAACCCAAGAATCAAGTCAAAGATTTGAAATACAAAGAAGCAGAAAACAATTCACTGGAAAAGAAAAGAAAAAAAAGAACCCAAGAAATGGAAGATAGTGTAAGAAGCCTCTGGGACAACTTCAAGCATACCAACATCAGAATTATGGGGTGCCAGAAAAAGAGAGAGAGCAAGATACTGAAAACATATTTGAAGAAATAATGACTGAAAAATTCTCCCACCTGGTGAAAAAAATAGACTTAAAAGTCCAGGAAGGGCACAGAACCCCAAACAAAAGGAATCCAAAGAGGACCACACTAAGACACATCATAATTAAAATACCAAGAGCAAAAGACTAAAGGAGAATATTAAAATTAATTACCTACAAGCAAATACCCATTTGATTGTCAGCTGATTTCTCAACAGAAACTATGCAGGCCAGATAGGAGTGGCAAGAAATATTCAAAGGGATGAATAGCAAGAACCTACAACCAAGATTACTCTATCTAGCAAAGCTATCATTCAGAATTGAAGGGCAGATAAAGAGCTTCACAGATAAGAAAAAACTAAAGGAGTTCATCAACACCAAACCAATATTATATGAAATTCTGAAAGGTACTCTTTAATAAGAGGAAGAAGAAAAAGGTAAAGATACAAATTAGGAACAACAAATACATACCTATCAACCAGTGAATCTAAAAATCAAGTGAATTAAAATTTGATGAACAGAATAAATTGGTGAATATAATGGAATCAGGGGCATAGAAAGGGAGTGGACTGATAATTCTCAGGGTGAAAGAGCTGAGGGGGATGTAGAAAGAGACTGGACAAAAATCATATACCTATGGAAGAGGACAATGGGGTGGGGAAAGGTAAGGACAGAAGGAGGGGTGGGAGCTGGGTGGAGGGAAGCTATAGGGGGAAAAAGAGAGGAACAATTATAACAGTATGAGCAATAAAGATTTTTTTACATCAAAAAAAGAAGAAAAAATCATCATGGCAACAAATGACAATGAAAACACAACAATCCAAAATCTATGGGACACTGTGATAGCACTCTTCATAGCTCTATAGACCTACCTCAAAAAGAAAGAAAGAAAGAAAAAATGGTAATAAATTATCTAACCCTACAACTCAAATAGTTAGAAAGAAGGCAACAAGAAAAGACCAGCATAAGCAGAAGGAAGGAAATAATAAAGATCAGAGCAGAGATAAATGATATAGAGACCAAAAATAATACAAAAGATCAACAAAACCAAGAGTTGGTTCTTTGAAAGGATAAATAATAATGATGAATCTATAGCCAGGCTCACGAAGAAGCAAAGAGAGAGAACCCAAATAAACAAAATCAAAAATGAAAATGAAAGAGGTGAAGTGGCAACCAATCCCACAGAAAAAGAAATGATTATGAAAAAAAATACTATGAACAACTCTATTCTGACAAAATGGACAACCTAGATGAAATGGACCTCTACTTAGAAAAATACAAGCTCCCAAAACTCAACCAAGAAGAATAAAAAAAACCTGAATAGGCTGATAACTACCAAAGAAATTGAACAGTGATCAAAATTCTTTCAACAAACAAAGCCCTGGTCCAGATGGCTTTACAGGGGAGTTCTACCAATGACTCAAAGAAGAACTAAAACCTATCCTCCTCAGACTATTACAAAATATTCAAAAGAAAGGCACATTTTCAAGCTCTTTCTATGAAGTCAGCATTTCCCTAACGCCAAAACTAGATAAAGACATCACAAAAAAGAGAGTTACAGGCCAATATCCTTGAGGAACATACATGCTAAAATCCTCAACAAAATTCTAGAAAATCAGATTCAGCAATAAATTAGAAAGATCATGCACCATGACCAAGAGGGATTTATTCCAGGGATGCAAGGATGGTACAATATCTGTAAATCAATAAATGTGATACATCACATAAACAAACTGAGAGACAAAAATCACATAATCATATCAATTGATGCAGAAAAAGCATTTGACAAAATCCAACACTCTTTCTTGATAAAAAAAAAAAACTCAGCAAAGTGCTAATAGAGGAATCATACCTCAACATAATAAAAGTTCTGTTTGACAAACCTACAGTCAACATCATACTCAATGGGCAAAAACTAAGCTCACTTCCCTTAAGAACAGGAACAAGACAAGGATGCCTACTTTCACCACTCCTGTTCCACACAGTACTAGGAGTACTAGCCATAGTGATCAGACAAGAAGAAGAAATAAAAAGTATCGAAATTGGAAAAGAAGAAGTAAAACTGTTCTTATTCGCAGATGACATACATAGAAAACCCCAAAGACTCCATCAAAAAACTACTAGATCTAATAAATGAATTTGGCAATGTAGCAGGATATAAAATTAACACCCAGAAATCTATGACCTTTTTACATGCCAATAATGAACTTACAGAAAAAGAAATAAAAAAGAAAATCCCATTTACTATTGCACCAAAAATATTAAGATATCTAGGAATAAACTTAACTAAGGATGTAAAAGACCTATACTCAGAAAACTGCAGGACATTTAAAAAAGAGATAGAGGGAGACATAAACAAATGGAAGAACATACCATGTTCATGGATTGATAGAATCAACATCATTAAAATTTCCATACTACCTAAAGCAGTCTATAAATTCAATGTAATACTTATTAAAATACCAATGGCATATTTTAAAGATCTAGAACAAACTCTCCAAAAATTTGTCTGTAATAAAAAGACCCCCAAATAGCCACAGCTATCTTGAGAAAGAAGAACAAAATTGGAGGGATCACAATATCAGATATCAAGCTATATTACCAAGCTACTATTCTCAAAACTGCCTGGTACTAGCACAACTACAGAAATATAGACTAATGGAACAGAATAGAGAACGCAGAAATTGACCCAAGACATTATACTCAATTAATATTTGACAAAGGAGGCAAGAGCATACAATGGAGTCAAAATAAATGGTGCTTGGAAATTTGGTCATATACGTGCAAAAAAAAAAAAAAAAAAGAAACTAGATCACCAACTTACACAATACACAAAAACAAACTCAAAATGACTAAAGCACTTAAATGTAAGATGGGAAACCATAAAAATCCTACAAGATTCCATAGGCAGCAAAATTGCAGACATATGTCGAAGCAATATCTTTACAGACACAGCTCCTAGGGCAAGAGAGACTAAGAAGAAAATAAACAAATGGGACTACATCAAAATAAAAAGCTTCTGCACAGAAAAAAAAATCCACAACACAATAAGAAAGCCTACTGCATGAGAGAACATATTTGCCAATGCTATTTTAGATAAGGGTTTAATCTCAAATATTTACAGAAAACTCATACAACTTAACAGAAGGAAGACAAACAATCCAATCAAAAAATGAGCAAAAAACCTAAATAGACACTTTCGAAAGAGATATTCAGAAAGCCAAAAGACATATGAAAACATGCTCCAAGCCCCTAATCATCTGAGAGATGCAAATCAAAACAATAATGAGGTACCATCTCACACCTGTCAGAATGGCTATCATCAACAAACGACAAGTGCTAGAGAGGATGCAGAGAAAAAGGAACCCTCCTTCACTACTGGTGAGAATGCATACTGGTGCGACTATTGTGGAAAACAATATGGCATATCCTCAAAAATTTAAAAATGGAACTGCCATTTGATCCAGTAATACCACTTCTAGGAATATATCCCAAGAAAACAGAAACACCAATCAGAAAGGATATATCCACCCCTATGTTCATAGCAGCAGAATTTACCATAGCTAAGATTTGGAAACAGCCTAAATGCCCATCAGCAGATGAGTGGATTAGAAAACTGTGGTACATCTACACAATGGAATACTATGCTGCTATAAAAAAAGAAGGGATTCTAACCATTTGCAGCAGCATGGATGGAACTGTAGAGCATTATGCTAAGTGAAATAAGATAGTGAAAGAAAAATACCACATGATCTCACACATTTATCGATAATAAAGAACATTATAACCTAGTGAACAAAAAGATATATACAGAGGCAGAGAAGCATCAAACAGACTGTCAAATTACAGCAGGAATTCTGGGGAGGGTCGATGGGGGGGAGGTAAGAGATCAACTGAAGGACTTGTACACGTGCATATAAGCACAACCAATGGACGCAAGACCTTGAGGGTGCGGGAGATGGGGTCATGTGCAGGGAAGGGGGTGGAGGGCAAGGGAAACCCAGGGGAAGGGCAATGGGAAAAAAAAGATTTATGTACCAATATCTGCAATACTTTAAACAATAAAATAAAATAAAAATCAGTAAAAAGAAAGAAAGAAACCACACAGAAACTTTGACATAAACCTCCATAAAAGAAAGAAAGGAAGGAAGGAAGGAAGGAAGGAAGGAAGGAAGGAAGGAAGGAAGGAAGGAAGGAAAGAAGGAAGAAAGAAAACACAGAAACTTTGACATAAACCTTCATAACAACCAAAATGGAAACAACTCAAATGCACATCGACAGCTGAGTGGATTTTTAAAATGTGATATATCTGCCCTGGCCGGTGTCTTAGTGTTACAGTGGCTCAAGGGCTTGATTCCACGTCAAGGGCATGTACCTGAGCTACAGGTTTGATCCCAGACCCTGGTTGGGGACATGGGGGAGGCAATCAATAGATGTGTCTCTCTTACATTAATGTTTCTCCCTTTCTCCTTTTCTCTCTCTCTCAAAATCAATGGAAAAATATCCTCTGATGAGGATGAATAAAAAAAAAGTGATATACATTGAGATATTATTTGGCAATAATAAAGGAACAATACATGCTACAACATTTATGACCCTTAAAAATATTATGTTAGATCAGTGATTTTCTTTTCTTTTCTTTTTTAAGTTGAGGACTTTATTAGGGAAATAGCAGAGGCAAACACCCCAAGTGACAGAAAGAAAAATCTGAAAATGTTTTTTCAAGCCAAGTGGGGGTCTAGCCTTAACCTCCCCAGAAGGACAAAAAAAAACTGGATTAGCAACAACATTCTGTGACGGCCACCTTGCCAGCACATGAGTTTCTCAGCCAGAACTGTCTGCTACCTCCCAGCAAAGGTAAGGAGTAGAAAATACTTTATAGAATCAATGCAGGAGCAATGAGAACTGTAAGGAAAATCTGAGAGAGAGAAAGAGAGAGGTGGGGAAGACCTTAATAAAGAGTCCCAGGCTTTTGGCTCTAAGGGCTTCAAATATATTGATAAGTTCTACAAAATGTTACTGAAAAGGGCTGAAACTGGTTTGGTTCAGTGGATACAGCATCGGTCTTTAGACTGAAAAGTCCCAGTTTTGATTCCGGTCAAGGGCATGTACCTTGGTTGCGGGCACATCCTCAGTAGGGGGTGTGCAAGAGGCAGCTGATCGATGTCTCTCATCGATGTTTCTGGCTCTCTATCCTTATCCCTTCCACTCTGTAAAAAAATCAGTAAAATATATTTTAAAAAATGTTACTAAAAAGATAAAATGCCTAATGTTTTCAGAAGTTCCCCTGGCCACCTGCCATATCACAGTACCAGAGCCCAACAGCCATATTTTTTAAGGAAGAAAAACAAGAATAAACCCTGTTGTTCTGTAAGGAGAGAAGAAGGACTAAAGATTGCTGGGGCCTTTCTCACATAGGCCTGTGTTCTGTAAAGCAACTTCCCAACAGCAGTCTGGCTCAGACCTAGATGAGGGTCTCACCTTTTGTCACCCATGCTTCAACGTACTCTGTTCTCTGTTCAAGGGCTGTGCCAGAGCCTCAGTCCTCAGCTGGTGCTCAAAGGAGGTGCCTTCTTTGGGACACAGGACAGCATCTCCAAGTAGATCAGTGGGGCCCAGGCCTTGGGTACTTTTCATGTCCCCATGTCATGGGTGAGAAAAACCAAGGTCCTAAGAGTAAAGTCACATTCCCAGGACCATGGAGCCAGCAAGGGGAGAGCCAAGCCAAAACACAGACTCCTGCTTTCAGCCTCCACACCACATACCCTTGCTTCTACCACAGTCTAGCCCTCCACGGGGCTACTCTATGGTCAGCCTCCAGGCCTCACACTTCCTGACACCACCTGTGCCTGGTCACCAACTGCCGTATTTGCCAGCATCTGCCTCCAGATTTGGGCTTGATGGACAATCCTCATTGATTAAGGTAGAGAGCAGCCACGGAAGGGTTCTGGAAGGCAAGTGCCCTTCCAATGGAGCAAGGTGCCAGTGCTGGAATGAGAACTACTGGGTCTGAGTAGCTACAGGGGCGCTGAGGATGAAGGGTCCTCCAAACTCTCCAGGTGGACCCAGCTGTCTGCAAGGCCGGGGCTCCTGACCCATCACTGGGCTCTGTAAATGCTCAATGAAGCATTTCCTTAGTGAATGAAGCAGGGTTTCTGACCTTCGACACCGCAACCCTCTGGGCAAAATGATTCCTAGTTGCAGAGGCTGACCTGTGCACTGGAGGGTGCTGGTCTGTGTGCCTCAGATGCCAGCAGCAGCTTTCCGAGTGACAACCAAACCATCTGCAGACATTGCTGAAGTGTCCTGGAGAGCCACCCAGCGGCCGCTGTGCCAATGAATCTGAGGATGTGGAAAGAACAACTAATGAATTGGACAGCAACTGGCGGCCATAAATGAGACCTGGGCCCAGTGTTACACTGAGCCCATCCAAATGAGACTCAGCTGGAAGGCAGAGCCCCAGAACATCTTTGTTTGGAGGTGAGATGAGAAACTGTGACGGTTTTTCCCCACTCATCAAATGGCCTCTCTGTAGCAAACCTGCAACGTGTGACATTTTCAACAGCAACAAATGACAGATCAGGGACCCAGCCCAGGGGTGTGAATTCTGTCACTGCTCCAGGCACCTGCCTGACTTACGCCCAGGCCAGAAATAATTCACAACTTCTCCTTAAAAGAGCAATTTCCCCTCAGAGTGATGAAGGATCTGCCACTCACCAGCCACAAACCAACTCTATTTCTCACCCTGCCACAGCTACAGCACTCCATGGTTCAATGTAGATTAGTCAGTGGTGGAGAGCAGGTTATGGTGGGGAGCACATCGGAACCAGAGATGAGGCCGACCAGGCATATCGTTTGCACAGCAAACACCAAGTACTCAATCACCCCATCACCAGGAAGCACCCCCAGGAACCACGCACACCTGAGTCTAAAGGAAAGTGGGGAGCAGGCCACCTTGAGCCACTCTGCTCTCTTTCAACCTCCTTCACTCTTCACGAAGCACTGATACCCTAAAAGTAAAAGGTCAAGGGAGAGGCTACAGTATTTATTTCAGGGCGAAAATCTAGCTTTTTTGAAGCAGTGATTCAAGCAGAAGCCCAGTGTACTGATTAGCACACAAAGGCAAGGGGTTCTCATGAGAAGGGGAAGGGGGCAATGACGTAATAGAAGGAACACGTTCCTGTTGGCACAAGCTAACATAGGGATGCTAATTCTAAATAATATTTTTAATTTTAAGTCCTATGGCTATTGGTCCATTAATAATAATGTATGCTTTGCAAACACTTGTTTTAGACACTATATTACTTCAGCCCCAGTCCAGGGGTTATTTTTCCATTTGTTTTTCCTTTTATTGAATTTATTGGGATGATACTGGTTAAAAACATGATACAGGTTTCAGGTGCATAATTTTACAGCATGTCATCTGTACACAGCATTGTGTGTTCACCAGCCCAAATCAAGTCTTCATCCATCACAATTTATCGGCCCCATACCCTCCTTCACCTCCTTCAGCCCCTCCTCCCAGCAATCACTACACTGCGGCCCATGTCAACCTTTTTTTTTCAATATATTTTATTGGTCTTTTACAGAGAGGAAGGGAGATGGATAGAGTTAGAAACATCGATGAGAGAGAAACATTGACCAGCTGCCTCCTGCACACCTCCTGCAACCATGGTACATGCCCTTGACCGGGATCAAACCTGGGACCTTTCAGTCCGCAGGCCAACGCTCTATCCACTGAGCCAAACCGGTCATGGCCATGTCAACCTTTTTTTTTCTTTTTTTCTTAATCCCTCCTCCTCCTCAAATATGCTGAGACACATGAAACATGTAGTCACACTTCACAGGTTCCAAGAAACCTCTGCTTCTATATACTCAACCATCACTTTTCTCACCTAAGCATCCTTAAAAATCTCCCCAGCCTCTGTTCTGGACCCAGCGCATCTTTCCCTTTGTGATGCTGGCTTCCTTGTGCACAAGCTAAATGAATCTTCTTGCCTGTATCACTTTCTGGTGATCTTTTTTGGTTTCTATTCTGGGAGGTTGCAAGAACCCAGGGCATGGGTAACGGTCCCAGGCACAGAGGGACGGGGCCAGTGCAGTGGGGCAGGAGTTGGGCAAGACGCAACTGACATTTCAGAGATAATACATAGGAGGATGGCCTCCTCACTGCTCTGCTTCCGAAGTACTTCCTCTCTGACCTCCCTCATCCTTGGAATGAGACCAGTATTTTTTTTTCTGTTTTGTGACTCAGCAACCTGGGCCCAAAGTGGTCTCAGGGCACATTCCAGAGGGCAGCAAAGTGAAAGGATCCTGCAGCCCCATAATGGCGCCCAGCTGGCTGCCACAGGAGCAGGGAGATAGCATCACTCTTCGATGCAGCTCACATTACGGAGGTGACTGAGCACCCAGAAGCCAAACAGGTAGATTAACAAGGTCTACTTCATGATCAGCTCTGTCTCGCACCCCAGTTCTATATACCACTCTACCCCAGCTCAGATCCTCTACATCCTGCCCACAGTTCCTGCATGTACAGCAAACATAGAAGCTTCCAGAGAAACACAGGTATCTAAGTTTGCATTCATGCTCCCAATGTGCATACTAGGGAATCAAAGCCACAATAAGATACTGCTATTGAAGAATAGCCGGCATGGTCATTCTCTGTTGCTTGTGGGAGTGGCATTCTTACAATATCTTGAGAAAAAGAATTTTCTGAGATTCACATGGGAGAATTAGTGGTTTTTATTTGAGTGGAATTGCACCCCTGGGTTTGAAAAGTCCCATCTCCTTTAATCCAGTCCTAAGTGCGTGCAGCTGGGGCTTCAGTGGAGCTAGAAGCAAAGCCAGTGTCCACAGTTTCCATCCCAGGGGGGAGTTGGTCCAGTGTGGCATCAGCCTAGTCGCAGTCCATCAGTGCATTGTGTGGGGCCCAGGTGGCTGCGGGCCACATGGGTGAGTGCAGGAGAGCAGGAGCGTGAGAACACAAGAGTCAAAGCCACAAGAGAGTGATCTCCTTTATTTAAATCTTCCCGTGCTTGCAGTGGCCACAGCTACCCTGGCCGGTGACCTGTTCCCAAGTGTGACTGACACACAAGTATCTTCCCTATTTCATCCAGACTTTACCAGGCATGCCCATAATATTTGGCTTTCCCTCTGCTCCTTTCCCTTTATGCATAACTACATTAAGTTACAATGGTATCAATACCACCTCACACCCATTAGGCTAGTAGGATGGCTTCTATGCCACACCCACCCACACCAGAGAATAATGTGTAGGTGAGGATGTGGAGAAATTGGAATCCTTGTGCACTATTAGTAGAAATATAAAATGGTGCAGCTACAGTGGAAAACAGTATGGAAGTTCCTCAAAAAATTAAAAAATAGAATTACTATGTCATTCAGCAATTCCATTGTCTTGGTATACAGCAAAATAATTGAAAGCAGAGTCTTGAAGCGATATTCACACACCCATGTTCACAGCAGCATTATTCACAATAGCCAAAGGGAAGCAAGTGTCCATTGACAAGTGTGCAGACAAACAAAATGTGATGCATGCACACAAAGGAATATCATTCAGTGATAGCAATAAAGGAAATTCTGATACATGACCAACATGAGTGAACTTGGAGAACATTATGAGAAATAAGTCAGTTACAAAAGAACAAGCACTGAACTATTCCACTTACATGAAGCACCTAAAGTAGTCATATTCTTATAGTTGGAAAGCAGAATTGTGGCTGCCAGGAGCTGTGGGGGAGAGGGTGGCAGGAGTTATCACTTAATGGGAGTTCCAATTTGTGAAGGTGAAAAAGTTCTGAAGATGGATGGTGGTGATGTTTGCATGAAAATGTGATGTGCTTGATGTCATTTAACTCTACACTTGAAAATGGTTAAGATGATAAATTTTATGTTGTGTATTTACCACAATTTTTTAATCTATTTTTTTAAATCTAGAGCTGCTACTTCCTAGTTATATGAATTTGAGGGATTCATTTAATCTCTCCAGTTCCTCATTTTAATTGCATGGGTCCTCTCCTTTGAAAATTTCTAATGATAATATACATAAATGGCCCTACACATTGCATGATGCAGAAGAGGTATTTACTAACAATTAGTACAACAAATTGCCTCCTTCATGCACCTTTTGTATGTGGGTTACTGAAGAATGAATCCTTGCCTCATCCTCAAGGGTACTACTGTCTGGAATCCAGCTCATAGTTTCCCCAAAGGAGCCTAGGTATGCCGGTAGCAGCTCCAGAAAGAGGAATGCCTCAGCAGACAACCCATCCCGACCCTTCTGCCTCCACTTCCCCTTACCTGCAGTGCAAATAGTGCCATGATCTATGTGTCCTGTAACATGGAAATGCTTAGGAAATAGAGATCTAACTCACCAGAAATGACTTGCATTGAGAAAATGGCACTCCACCCTGTGCTAATGTTGTTTCCTATAAAATATGACATCAGTCCTTAGTATAAATCTCCTAGATATACTAGTATGTTGCCATTTCCATTTACAAATCAGAAAACTGAGGCCCTGAAAGGTTAAGTGATATGCCCGAGGTCACACTCAGGCATTGGTAGAGGTAGGCTATAAGCCAGGTGTATCTGACCACAAAGCCTCTATTCTTTCCCACGTGCCTCAAGTCTCCACATCTGGCCATTGCTGGAGTGGATGGTGCCTTCCTTGTGTAGCTGTTCACAAAATCCACCCAATTCAGCCTTGTCCCCTTCACATCACCAGAATGAGTGACCCTAAATGGCTGAGTCACTTGGCCTTTGACAGTGGGGAGGGAGCCAAATATACTGCATGATTGATTGATTGCTTGATTGATTATAGTCAGCTCAGTACCTAAACACAGAAAGCCCCCACTGAGCCCTGAAAGACTGAATTACTTTCTCCTCCATTTGATCCTGGCCTCTTGGACTCAAGGTAACCCTTGGATGCTCACCTGTGCTGGGAACCTGTCAACCACTTAAATGCCAGAATGACCTGGGGCCAAAAGTCATCTGGGGAAGTGTGAGGCAGGCACATTGTGTGGAAACAGGCCACTGCAGAGGGCTCTGACTAATGAACAGGGACACTTAGAATGATAGAGGGGTATGTAGGTGCCTAAATCTGAGAAACAGAGCTCCTCACCCAGGGTCACTTGTGCCACCTCAAACCCTCCAAAGAGGGGAGCCCACAAAGGCTCTCAGTTCCAGGAAAAACCTTCCAAACACAAAAGGTTGAAAGCCTGGAAAGCTGGAGCTGGAGGGAAGGCAGACCTGAGGAGCTCCAGTCGCCTCCTTGAGTGTACTCCCTGAGTCTCCAGCTTCCGCCACTGACTTTGAAGATCTTCCCCTGGTACAACTCTACACTCACTGGGACCCTCAGACTCCATGCTCTGTGCTGCCCTGGCCCTGCCCTGGCACCAAAAGGCAGAGTGTGGGGCTTGCATTTTATCATAGGTAAATTAAGCACCACAGCATGGAAAGGATTTTGCCCACATTTCTCAGTATCTCACTCCCTACATAATCAGGGACCTTCTGACCTCAACCTTTAAAGATAGAGAGCAAAGTGATCTCAGTGCCTGACAAGTTCTAGAGAAAGGAAGACCTCCACTCTGCAAAGCTCCTCCACTCATACTGACAAGGCTCCCCTCCTACACCCCCCCCCCCATCCATCTACCCATCACTCAGGCATCTGCCCATCCACACAGTTATTCACTCATCCATACATCCATTCACCCACCTGTCTATGTATCCATCCATTTATCCATCCATCCATTTATCTATCCACCCATCCACCAACCCATCCATCCATTCACTAACAAATGTTTTTTTTCTCATCTCTCCTATGCCAGGACCCGGGCTGATTGCTGGAGGTCCAGAGAGAAAACAAGGTCAACAGGTATGACAGGAACTATATCGGAGGTAAGTAAATAAAGAAGGATGGCCTTGGTGGCTGGGCTTCAAAGCCACTCAAGAAGCTGGCCTCTGGCTGCCTATGGTGGAAATTCTCTGTGCACATAGCTTTGTCTACAATTACCTCCTGTGTGCATGCCTGATCTTCCAAAGAGGACATTTGGGGAAAGACTATGGCTTTTATACACTTGTTCCCCACCTGATGGGGACACTGCAGCCTGAAAATGTCTGTGTGGACCCAGAGCCTCCACCCAGGGTGGTAGTGTCCGCACAATCACTGGGCCCTGGGACTCTGACTCCCTGTGTCATTTCTCTTGATGGTGCAGGTAAGTGTAACGGATACAAATGAAATCTGCTCACGATTTCTTTTGCTAATTTGACATCTGTTCCCCTCTGACAACTTCATGGATTTGCTTTCTAAGTCACTTTAAATCTTGACACATAATTAAGAAGAGGCCTGGTGTCCTCTCGCTTGACTTGGTTTTAGAAAAACAGCAGGACAGATCACCCCATGGTAACCTCCTCTTTGACCATCCCAATGGACATCTTCAGTCCTGCAGATATCACTGTGGGGGATATAGGAGGTGCAGTGATAAGGACTCAGGAGAGGGCAAGTGTTCAGAACATCAAGATACCACCCATGTGGGGCCTTCTGGAAGTGATGGTGGAGACTGACCCATGTGAGTCTGACAAGGAGATACCCTGAACTGGGAATGTCAAGGAGTCATAGGTGTTATTGAGCCATTAACTTCTCTTATGTTCACCACACGTTCTTTACTGACTAGGAAACCGAGGCTCAGAGACACAGAGGCTCAAGCCCAGGTGCCTGCAGTGGCCACACTGTGTTCTCTCACACACAACTTACTGTGATAGTCCATTGTATATGTCACTGTGGCTGGGCCACCAGTGCCTGACATTTGGTCTGATGCTGTTCTGGGTGTTTCTGTGAGAGTACTTCTAGAGGAGATTAATATTTAAATCTGTAAACTATAGTAGATGGCCCACCCTCATTGGGCCCTACCCAATCAGTTAAAAGCCTGAGTAGAAAACAAGCTGAACTCCCAGAGAGAAAGAGGATTCTCCTGCTGCAAGATCTTCCAGCTGTCATGCTGCTCAGCTCTTCATGCTTCTGCAGCAGCTTAGGTCCTCCGGTTCGGCCAGTGCATCAGTTTCCTGATTCTGGATATGTCAGCCTTACAATCATGTGAGCCAATTTCTGGTAGTAAATGCATATCCTATCAGTTCTGATTCTCTAGAGAACCATAGCACACATTTGCTCTCAGAAGCCCTCTGACCATGCACCCCCCAGCCTCCAGTTTGTGGAGAGGCTAGAGTGAGAAGGTGGGAAAGGGCTGAGGAAGTAGTATGTGCTGGCAAGACGATGGATGGCATGGGTGTATGTGGTTCCCAGAACCTCACATGGGAACTGAAAACATAAATCTCAAGTTGGCATGGCCAATGCCAGAGGCCTGAGGGCCCTCAGCAAACAATGGCTCAGTCTCTGAAGTTCCCACAGCTGAGTTCTGGGCTGCAGCTGCTGCCTGCTCCTGAGGAGGGCATGGTGCCTTCCAGGGATGACTGTGAGCTCCAGGCCCTTCCTTGGCTCTCAAGTCTGGAGCTTGCATCCCCACCCTTGATTATGAGGGTGGAGTGGTGGGTTCAGGGCCCCTTCTAAGCTTGGATCTTTCCCTATATCCTTCACCATCAGACTGGGCCATGGACCTCACATGATTTTTCTACTCAGAAACCTTTCAGTGAGAGGTGGCTCCTCCTGTGCTGCGTTAGCAGGAAGGCGCTGCCTGGCTCTGAGTGGAAGCTCATTCTTCAGCCCACTCTTCCTGAAGCTCTTCCAAAGGATGGCTCCATGGGCAGGGGCTCTGCAAGGCCCCTAAACTGCTCCTCCCAGCTCAGTGTGTCTATGCTGGAAAGTGCAATCCATGCATTAAACTGAGAAGCAAGGCCACGGCCAGAGAGGCTGAGTGACATCCATATCCCAGAGTAGCCTGGTCTGGCCTCGCTGAGAACCCATATTGCCCTTCCCCAGCCCAGGTCAAGTGAGTGAGCACCAGCCAAGGGCCTGCGTCCTGGTGTAGCTGGGCATAGCCAAGTTCCACAGGACTATTCCCGCCACAAGTCACCCATCCTCCGTGGCCCAGGTCCATTGCTTAGGCCTGCCAAGTTCATCATCCAGAGGCCCTCCCACCCCCTCCCACCCCCTCATCCCAATGGTGATGACCTGAATTCATCCCTATAGCTCCCCTGCCCAGCTGGGCTTAAATTCTGCTAATCTGCCCTCACCTAGACCACAGGGTCTAGGAGTCTCCTGTTGGCCCTGTCATAGAAGGACTGGGCCTTGCTCATGTCTCCCCTGAGGTCTCCTTTTAGGGAGCCTCCCATCACCAGCAGCAAATAGTGCCGAACTTCAATATATAATCCCTGCCAACCTCCCTTTCTCACCTCCTCCACTTCGCCCCTTACCTGAAGAGCCCCAGTGCCCAGCTGATTTCTGCAGATAGGCCCAGGGCCTTACCATTCCTTCTTCTCTGAACCTCCTCTTCCATCCACACCCTGGCTTTTCCTTCCTGGGTCCTCCCTGCTCAGAGGCATGGCTCAGCTCCCCTTGGGCAGAGTACACAAGGCTGTGGCCATGGATGGCAGACACTAAAGTTTATTGTTTTATGACTACCAGTAGTTGGCCCTTGGCTTCTATAAGTTCTCAGTCATCTAAAAATCTGTAGGAGAAGCCCCCTCAGGCCCAAGTCCCCAGTAGCCATGCACTAGGCTCCTGACCTCACACCCACATGTGAACTGTCCAAGGACCTCCTTCAGTTTCTTCTCACAGACCAGTTAGACTGCTGAGACTGATGGCAAAACACAATTCCTTCCCAATTGTGACCTTCCAACTGTGACCTTCTCATGTGCACAAGCATGGGGAACCAGCATCACCCTGTAATGACACTCTACCGAAGAGACCTGATCTGTACTAGATGGGGAGGGGCTTGGAGTGAGAGACGGTGTGTGAATGTGCATATATGTGTATGTGGTATGTGTATGTATGTGCTTGTGCATGTGTGGTGTGTGCATAGAGGTTTGGTGTTTGTGCACATGTACACGGTGTGCGTGTGTGTGTATGTGTGTGTGTGTTAGTGGTGGTATGTGTAATGTGTATGGTGTGTGTATATGGGTATGACATATGTGCATACACGCATGCACACTGTTTTCATGAAAAGGGCTGCCTTAAATGAAGATGGCTTTCTTCTCATTACTGCTGCCTGGAAACCACAGAATTGACACTGGGACTGTGAGGTTGGGGGTAGAGGGAGGCATCTGCAGACACCCCAGAGGAAAGCAGAAGAGCCTTTCTTCTTGGAGCCACCAAGTTTCAGCTAGGCAATTGCTTAGCTTCTCTGAGTCTCTGTTTTCTCATCTGTAAATGGTGATAAGCAAACAGACCTCACAGGGTCATGCTAAATGAGATGCTAGTGTGATGAATCTAGGCAGTGCAAGGCACCAGGAGGGCTCTGAGCCCATAGCCCATAGCCCATAGGAAAGGGGTTAAACAAACATCCAGCATCATCCCACCCAGGGCAGGAGAATGAGTAAATGTGGAGTGAGAGTGGAAAGCCCTGCTGGGCTAGGAAAGTAATGCAACTTTATTATGTAAAATGACTGAGTGATTCTCAGCCTCTAGCACCTGTGCAGTCTCAGCTCGGAGGGGAGAGGGGGCCCAAGCAGTTCACTGAGCCCCATTTCACTGAGACGATGATGATGCTGACAGCTGACATTATTATTACTATGACTATTATTTGCAGAGCTTATGATATACTAGTCTGTTTAAATTAGCATTTTAAATAATTCCCACTGCAACACTCTGAGTTTGGCATTATTATTATTCCTAGAAGGTAGCTGACATGGGTCTCGTGGCTGGTCAGGAACTGTGCTAAGTCTCTGCCTTCATTTCTCTGACCCTGGAGTCTGCACAGAGCAGGGGACTCCAGTGTCAGGAAGTTGTTCCTTGCAAACTGAACAAGCAAAATAGAGACAGATTCATAGATAGGAAGTAGGCAGACAGCTCTGGTATGGGTGTTGTGGGGTGGGGAGGGGGTTTGAGCAAAAAAGAAAAAAAGAGAAAGGACTCATGGGCATGAACAACAGTGTGGTGATTGCGGGAGACAGTGGGGGTGGAGATGGAAGAGGTTAGGGGGAGATAAATGATAATGGAAAAAAATAAATTAAGAGAAAAAAAAAGAGTTCTTTCTTATAAAATACTAGAGACCCAGTGCACAAAATTCATCACGGGTTCAGGTTCCTTAGGCCTGGCCAGTAATCAGGTCCAATCAGGTTCTCCACCTTCCCACCTCCTCCTCTCCTCCTTTCCTTGCCATCCACATCTGCCGCCACCCACCTCCAGTTCCCCAGCCCAACCTGGGTCCCAGCCCTGATAGAGTGATTAGGGCCTGCCAGCTGTGGAGAGGGACTGGTAGGTTGGCAAGCAGGTCCCAATCAGGCCAGGGCCTGTGAGTCAGGGGCAGCTCCTGCATTTGGCATCTTCCCCCTGGTGGTTAGTGCACGTCATAGTGACTGGTCATTCTGGTTGTTCTGTCATAATGGTCACTTAAGATTTTATATATATACTAGGGCCCATTGCAGGAAGATTCCTGCAATAGGGCTTCCTGCTGCAGTGTCCACTACCCCACCAGCTTCCCTCCCTTCTCCACCCCACTTGCTTGCTTCTCCCAGCTTTCCTCCCTTCTGCAGCACTTGGCTTCCTTCTACACTGTCTTCAGTCTTTGCTCTGCACCAGGATATGCAAATTAACTGCCATCTTGGTTGGGTTAATTTGCATACTTGCTCTGATTGGCTGGTGGGCTTGGCTTGTGAGTGTCGAGGTAGTACAATCAATTTGCATATTACTCTTTTATTAGATAGGATATAGATGAGTGATCCAAAATCTATCAGAGAACCATGTTCCCCCAAGCCTGGGGAGCATCCCTTCTCCTCCCCTATAGCAATTCTCCCCCTAAGTCCACTTTGGGGTCCTCCCACCTCATCCTACGGCCTAGTTCCACTTCTCCCAAAAGACAGACTCTAGATCACCCACCCTACCTATGAAGAACTTGGTTCCTTGCTGGGCCTCACTCTCCTCACAGTTGCATCAGCAAGATGGCAATTCAGGAACTGGGCAGGATGCTGTCCCATACTCCACACAGCACACCCCTCTGGGCCTTTATGCTCAGTGCTGGGTGTGCAGGCAGCACTGGCCTCAAGGTCAGAGATTGGGGTCAGTGCTTTGCTCTGCCCTTCCTAACAGGGCAACCTGGGGCAAGCCACTGTAATCTCCCAATCCATGCTTTCTCCATCTGTAAAATGGACACAGAAGTCAGAGAAGGGTTGCCACAGTGATGATCAGAAAGACCAAGAGCTGCTATGTGCACAAAGCATGATCCTTTTCCATTGCCAATCTCCTTCCCTGTGTCAGGGGCTAAGGCAGGTCAGGGGGTAGAGCAGTGGTTCTCAACCTGTGGGTCGCGACCCCTTTGGGGATCAAATGACCTTTTCACGGGGGTCCCCTAAGACCATCAGAAAACACCTATTTCCCATGGTCTTAGGAACCAACAGACTGCTCCTCGGTGTAGCAAAGTGTAGCAATGTAATTTACTGTTGTCATATGAAGACTGTTAACCCATGCTACACCATGATTCAAGACAAAAATTTCATTTATTTATAATTAGAAATAAATATTTCACAATATATAATTACATATTGTTTTTGTGATTAATCACTATGCTTTAATTATGTTCAATTTGTAACAACGAAAATACATCCTGCATATCAGATATTTACATTGCAGTTCATAACAGTAGCAAGATTACAGTTATGAAGTAGCAATGAAAATAATTTTATGGTTGGGGGTCACCACAACGTGAGCAACTGTACTAAAGCGTCACGGATTAGAAAGGTTGAGAACCACTGGGGTAGAGGGATGGAGCCTCACACCAAGGAGTTGGCTCTTGGTCCCTACAAAGCATATCTGGGGCTGAAAACAAGATAAAAATGCCAGGGATGGGAGAAAACAGAGGAAGACAAATTTAAGCTGTAGATGTTTGGTTCTTTGGAGTCTGGTTAAGTTGACGGCCTCCTTGCTGCAGCAGCCTTCCAGTATGGCTGCCCAGGCCCAGGCAGGGCCTGCAGTTCTAAGACCCTAGCTCCACTTGCACAGCTCATGGGGGAGGATTTAAAGGAAGAAAGCTGCCATGGCACAATCTGGGCAGAGACCCCCAGTGCCTTAGGGAACCTAAAGTATTTCTCCTGGTACTAGCCTCTGCCTCCTTGAGCTCAGAGGGCACACCAAGTTACAGGACTATTGACCTTACCCCACAGCACTTAGAGCAGAAAGTGCCCGCATAGCTGGCAGTCCCCACTGGGCACTGATTGCTTCCTAGGGCCTTACTGACCTGGCATCTCTCCAGCCAAGGTCACCTAGTCAGTAAGTGGGGCATCTCAGAGCCAGGCTGAGAATGGGGCCGAGATGGCCTCAATCCACTATGTGGCCCCAGCAAGTCTCTAACCCTCTCTGAGCCCTGCTTTTTGCATGTATGAAATCAGAATAGTAATGCCCCCTCCCATGAGCTCACCCAGGCAATGAGCTCCAATTACAGAGTGCACACTAGACCCTTCATTTCCTGCCCAACAGCCCTCTGAGGGCTACAGAGCTATGCGGGAAGGACACAAGGACAAGATAGGGACCAATGTCATTGATGCTCCTAAACATTTCCTCTTTGTGTTTCCATTTGCTAAACTGGAGTATTGTGTTAGTTCAAAACCCTTTTAAAATTCTATAAATGACATTTGATTATAAAGATTAACCACCTGGAAAGATGAAAGTATTCACTCAGAGCTGGGGCCTTGGAGTCAGAGAGATCTGGGTTGATCTACTATTTCAGCATCTGCAGCAGGAGACTCAGCAAGTGCCACCACGGGGCACACACTCACCTCATCACTGGACAGCGAGCATTGCCACCTCTCCTCTTGGTAGGGGCTAGGCCCTAGCAGAAGTGCTCTTTTCTGATCCTTTATAAGGTGACATCTTTGAAATATGACCACAACTTTGTAGGGTGACCACACATTTGTAAGATAACCACCCCTTTGTAAGGTGACCACATCTTTATGACCACACCTTTGTGATCACATCCTTGTGAAGTGCCAAATCTTACACATCTGTGTAAGGTGATAAGGAGACCACATCTTTGTGAGGTCACCATGTCTTTGTGAGGAGACCACATCTTTGTAAGGAGACCATATCTTGTGATTATATCTTTCTGAAGTAACCACATTTTTGTGAGGTGACCACAGCATTGATGGTAGAGGATGGATGTCTAGATGTGCCCATGACTTAAGAGTGGAAGTGTTACCTACTGCCAGCTGACTAGAGCCCTTAAGTGCCCACATCAGACCCTCTCAAGCTCTCTCCTCCCTTTGGCCCACTAGTACACAAGATTCAAGAAGAGGACTGTTCTATCTGCTTAGATATCTGAGTGGCTATAATCAGCCACTCCCAGGCAGTGTATTAGATAAGTAACGACAGACAAACAAGTCTGTTTTCCTAGCCATTTGAAAGGTGAGGGTGGGAGGACAGGGCAGGGCCCAACCTTGCCTACCTTGAATGATGTAATTACTATAAAGCTAAATGTGATCATGTGCATAATTCACCTGGCTCATAGCAGAACTGAAATGATAGTTGTATCCCCTTGAAACTTAAAATTTAGGGCACAAGGCCCCTCCTTCCAAGGCAAGGATGTCAAATACCCAGAGTAAAAAGGACACACACTTATGCATGTGAGATATGAGGGAAGCAGAAAAGTCACACACTTGTGCATCATGAGATGTGAGGGAAGCATATTTTTTTCACTGTTCCCTCCATGGAGACACTCAGAGTTTGTGGGAACTTTGCACCAGAAAATAAACCTCGAGGCTATGAGATCCCTGGGGGCAGCTGTGGATGGGGAGGATGAAGAGCAGGAGGGAGGGGTTGACCAGAAGCATAGGAGCCAGGAGTACTGGGTGAGGAAGGCATACCCTCAGCAAACACCTTGCAGACTGTCCTACTGCCTGCTGAGCCAACCATGCAGATCGAACCACAATAGATGGTCCCACTGAGCAGACACTCAATCCTGAAGCCTGAACTCCAGGGCCCACATCCACTGCTGTATATCATTTACCACTCCAGCACAATAAGAAGCCCTGAGGGAATGATGGCCCACCTCCTCCCAAGCCTGGTGGAGCCTCTTCACCCATCCTCTTTGCGGGGTTCTAGCATGGCTCTTGCCAGGTGCAGGCAGGCAATGAATAATGTTTCATAGACATGTGAGATGTTCCCAGTTTGCACAAGACACAGGAGAAGGCTGGGAAAGCCCACCCAGCAAACAGAAGCTTGTGCTTCCCCCTCTGTGATGAGGCCTCTCCTTAATCACCAGAGAAGTCCTCGCACCCTGCCCACAGCAGCCTCACCATCCACAGCCTTTAGTGCTAAATAGATGGCCATTGGCACTGGTCCAGGGAGGCTGATTTCTGGCATCCTGCTGGCTCATGTACCTAGATGACTGTTTCCCAGGTGCAAATGCCACCAGCAGTCAGCTGTTAGGTAAGCAGCACATCCTAGCCCTGCTGTGTGTACACATATGTGTGCGTATGTCTGTGTGTTCCCAGATATCATCACAGCTCCCAGCAGGAGGAAGCCCAAAAGCACTGTGTCTGATGCCTCATATTTTATGATGTGGCTAAGAGTTTCATTTAGGAGCCATAGCCTGGTCCCCCAGCAGCAGGAACTTCATTGACAGTGTCTGTCTGAAGGTGCCCACACTCCATGCACACCTTAAAATATTTGGCAGTCATTATTTAGTAACTGGATTCAGGGCTTCTTGGTCCTTCCAAACTGATGGGAAAGGAATTAAGAAGACTTGATAAGAACTGGACACACTTTTTCACAAAACCCCCAGGAGCTGGAACTCTATTCCTGTTTTAAAGATTAGACCCCAAAGTTCAGAGACATGAAGAAACTGCCCTGAGATCACACAGCAAAGAAATGTCAGAGCAAGATCTCAAACCCACAGCAAGCTCAGCAAGAACTGCATGCACACTTGTTCTCATATGTCCTTACTTCCATGATTAGTGTCCGAAGGAATCCAGTCTGCCTGGTTGCCACATGTCCATTGCTTCTTGAAAGGGGGAGTTGGGTGGAAGTCGCTGCAGTGTCCACTCACCTGGGGGCTTAGGGCTCTAAACTTCTGTACAGTTGATGGAGTTTGAGTAGTCAGAGTCCACTCAGAGACTCAAAGCTACCCCTCACTCCAGTTCCCAAGAGTGGGAACTCACCAGGAGGAGCAGGCGGCCACCACTTGGCTTCCTGCCCTGACAGAGCCCTCCAATTCCAATTACCAAAGCCCTCAACTGCATGCACTGCTGGGCCACAGGGCTGAGCTCTTTCCTGTTCATGATCAAGTCTGCATGTTGTCATCCCCGCAGACCTGTGTTCCCAGCACATCATGCTGCATGAAAGGGCACAGGCCAAGGGGTGTCTTTCTCTGCTGCAGAGCCTTAATGAGAACATTCAAGTGGCCAGTCAGTCATAGAGACTTTCTCACTCAAATGTTGGCATCTGGACTGAAATAACTCTAAGTGTGAATTCCCCTGAGACTTTCCACTAAAGTGCCTATGTGTGGCCTCATCACATGGCATGTGACCTCTCATCACAGAAGCTGTGTTTCCAAACGTGGCTCAAGAGAGACACTGAGCTTTTCAACAGAACCAGGGCTGCATGGCCATTTCTGAAACTAGCCCTGGAAGTCACAGACATTCAGCAGTTATGGCCAGCAGGTCACCAATGCCAGCTCAGGTCAAAGAGGGGGAATTAGGCTCCCCTCATGGGGCAGTGGCTGGTTCCCATTGACCGAGAGTATGTGGAGGGAGATAAGGCCCTGTTTTCTTTTTTATTATTATTTAGCTTTATTGTTGAAAGTATTACATATGTCCTTTTTTCCCCAATTGGCTCCTTTTAGCCCACACCTGCCTCACTCCAGGCCTTCACACACTATTTTCTGTATCTATGGGTTATGCATATCTATATCTATATAGATAAGCCTAAATGACCAAATGACCAAACGACCAGTCAAACAGTTGTTATGGTGTGTACTGACCACCAGGGGACAGACACTCAGGATTGGGTTCCCTCCTGTCTGGGTCAGGCCCGTGGGGATCAGGCCAAAACCTGCTCTCCGACATCCCCCGAGGGGGTCTCTGATTGTGAAAGGATGCAGGCCAGGCCAAGGGGCCCCACTGGTGCACAAATCAGTGCACTGGGCCTCTAGTATGCATATAAGTTTTTTGGTTAATCTCTTCCCAATCAATTTCCCCCACCTTCCCTCTGAGATTGCTGTCTGTTCCATGCTTTTGTCTCTGTGTCTATTTTGTTCATTAGTTTTTGTTTTATAGATTCCACATATGAGTGAAATGCTTGACTTACTCTTATTGGCTTATTTTGCTTACCTTCTTTGGAAAGGGAAGAAGTATGACTAATAGGGTTTAGAGACTGAAGCCACTATCATGCATGTGACAGCGTGGTACCCTCACCCACCCAGGGAGCATACACATCCTGGCCTGCCCAACAGAGTGGCAGGCACAGCTGGACCAGGAGGCCCCTGACCCTCTGTAGTGTCATCAGAAATGGGTGTTGAAGGGCTGGAGCCTGATTCTTCACAAATAAGGGGAACACATTCTGACAAAGGATGTCAGCGATTCTGAGCAGAGAGCCCCTTTGTCTTTTAAAGGTGCCCCAATTTCCTGGCAATGGCATGTGCTCCTCACTTTTCAGGAAAAAGGTGCTCTTCGCCTTGCTATAGCCAGGGGCCCTGGTCTGCCCCAAGCAAACACCAAAAACCCAGGCCCTCTTAGGGAAGGGTGGAAGCATCCCAGAGTTGGGGTCCTTTTTCTTTCTTCTTGCTTCTTCTAGGAAAACAAATACCCATTTAGAAATTTTTGCCTTGTCCCATCAAGACCACCTTTGACCAGTACAAAGGCAGCCATTGTCTCTACCTGTCACATTTCCCTTGGAGTTTAGACCTATCTTCAAGACTTCAGGAAAGGCCATGTGAGATGAAGAGGGGAGATGAGCAAGCTTGCTGCCAGGGCTACTGCATACCTCCCTCAGAAGAGAACAAGTGGCATCAGTGTCACCCAGGGCTTTAGACCACAGGCCTTCTTCTCTGGACTTGTGGCTGAATGGGAGGACCATCTCCCTTCTTCTCAGGGCAGTGATGGCATTCAGGGTCTCATAGGGGCAATCAGAAGAGTCCTGGGCTCTCAGCAAGGAGCCAAACGCCCTCATCCAGGAAGCTGAGAGAATGCTCTGTAAGAAGTGAATGATGCAGAGACTCACCATAGAGAGGAGCAGACACTTGCCCAGACTGTTGGTGGCAGGAGGGAGAGCTGAGGCTGTGCAAAGAGGAGAAGACCTGAAGAAATGTTATGTGGCTGTGACCCTATACCTAAAGGAGGCTGGGAAGTCTAAAGGAAGCACAGCTTACACTGTAGTTTAATAATATTTTAAATCAACAACAGTAAATGTGTACTAAATCAGCATGCAACTAATGAAAAATATAGACATGGCCATCACAAAAATCAGAGGAAGTGGGAATCACTGTGGGATAGGGAAACCTGTTTAGGTTTTATAGGCCTAATCTGAGCTCAGTGACCATAAAATAGAAAGAGAAAAAAATAAAGTAACTGTGTTGGGGCTGTGAGGTGTGGAGTGATGAGCATTGGTCTGGAAGGTACAGGTCTGAACTGGAACCCTCATCAGGTCCTCCTCTGGGCCTCAGCTCACTCCTGAGAGTAGCGTGGGGGCCGCACTTTCTGTCAGCCGTGCTCATCTGTAGACCAACAGGACTGACCAAGAGCTGCAGGCATTGGCCAGGAGCTTCTTGTTTGCAGACCCACTGACCATGGCCCCTGATGGTGGGGAGAATACCTCTGCTCAGCTATCGGGGCTAACAGGAATGTGTCCTGTGGCTACTTGACCAGGCCTCCTTGAATACCAAAGGATCCTCACCTCAACCTTTCCCAGAAGAAGCATCGCATTTTAAATTTCTTCTAATTCCAGTCAAAGTTCTCCTGAATGTTAAAATCACAAAAATGGCTGCAGGCAATTTTAATGTTCTCTACCAACAAATTCTGTAGGAGAAATCCCCCAAGGAGCCACAATGTTCTAACCCCACTGATCATTTAAGTAGCTACAACAAAGCATTTCAAGACATGAGTTTTAACCAGAAAGATAATGAAATGAATATTTTATTTATGATAGGTCATCTGGTGATGAATTTTTTCTATTTTTTTATTAAAAAAATCAAACAACTAAATCTTATCTCTTGTAAAGGCATTGATTAAGTAGATACCAGCCTCTTGGATTTATCAAGCACTCTCTCCACCAAGGTTCCTTGTAACAACGGGAGAGAATTTACAGGTCAATAACCTCTAAAAGAGTGTGCCGACTGAGTTAATTTGGTCTTGCACTTTGCGAAGATAGATGCCCTCATAATGGTTAACTTGTCTCTAATCTCCCACTGCTGCTACCCTAATATCCCCACAACTCAGTACCTTTGAATCAAAAGCTTGTGCCTGAAACTTAAAAACCTCTTAGAAGATTCCAAGAGAACCCAGAAGCAGCACTGAGCCTGGATCCTTGTGAATGCAAGCCATATGTTCATGAGTAATAATGACTTCCTGTGCTGTCGGCCTTCATCTCTGGTTCCAGTCTTCATTTCTAAATCTTTGCAATTTCTGAGTGGTAGGATTGTCTTTGCTACATATGGTGGACTTATTGCTGGCTTTATGCTAAGGCGATGACTCAGAATGCGGGCTGGCCAGGATAGAAAGACCAACCAGGTGATTAGAGGTTGGGACTTTAAGCCAAGTGATACAAGCCAAACCTACAGAGAAGGGGAGATGGAAACTGAGTTCAATCACATAGCCAATGAATCAAGCAGTCACACCTATATAATGAAACCAAATAAAAATTATGGGACTGAGGCTCCCGTGAGCTTCCTGATTGTTGATATACATCAATGTACCAGGAGGATGGTGTATCCCGAAAGCATAGAAGCTTCACTTGGGACTCTCCAGACTTTTTCCGTGTGTCTCTTCATTTGGCTGCTGTGATTTGAATCCTTCATAGTAAAACTGTAATCACAAGTACCATACTCTCCTAAGTTCCATGAATCTTTTTAGTGAATTACGAAGCTCAGAGGCTAGTGAGAACCCACAAATGTGTAGTCAGTGGCTCAGAAGTGAAGGTGGCCTGGGAGGCCAGAGTTTGTAGCTGATGTCTGATGTGAGGCAGTCGTATGCATATGCACTTACCCCAGGTAGTTAGTGCAGCATGGCATCACAGCTATGCCTCCAACTTATTTATTTGCATACCAAGGAGCCACAATGTCCTAACCCAAATTGATGACTAGTTGTGTGGGAAGGGGAGCTGGTGACACCATTAAAGGTCCAAAGGATAGACATTTGGGTTTTGGATTGTGGTAGGAAAAATTCTGAGATAATCTCCAGCATGCCTGTCCTCTGGTGTCCACACTCAGTACACTCTTCTCCCTTGAGCATAAGACCCATTGTGAGCATGAGGAGCTTCACTCCTGTGACCAGGTTATGATATACAACATCACAATTCAGCTGATAAGACCCAGAGGAGAGAGTAAGCCAAGCCCAAACTCCAGGAGGTGACAGATGGGTATGTTTCATGCCACTAATTTTGTGATAATTAGTTATGCAGCAACAGGAAGCTAGTACACATGGAAAGTTGTACCAGTTGAGAAAGCAGAAGGGCACAACACCAGCTCTGCTATGCAGACAGGGTAGTTTGAGAGGAGAGTGGTCAGAAGGTAGGAGAGGCAAACAACCAGAATTTTTCATGACATGAAACTAGATTCTCATTTGGGAACCTAAAGAAGCTCTTGGGTTGGAGAGATGATGTTTGGCCTTAAAAGAATCAGCTTGATTTCTGTCTTCAAACTCAATGGGCTGTCATCTGTAAAAGGTATGAAATATGCCCAAGTGACTGGAAGCACAATAAGATGGATATGATCTCAAATTGATGCATATTATCTCAACAAAATGCGTAGAAAATAGAAAATGCTGCTTTTATTATTGGCACTAATTCATTCCAAATTCCTAATTACTTTCAAGTGCACAACATGCAATTGACTTACATTAGAAATAAGAGGAGAAATCAGGACTATAAAATGGAGACTAGGAAATGAGTAGGTGAAGAACTATCAACCACAGGCATTGAGTTGGATTAAAATCTTTGTAGCCCATAGTTACTGTAATTCCATGTTTAAATGTCACTTTGAAGAGCCAGGATCACATTATTCAACTGATTCTAGGAGGTAGAGTTGCATTGAGATGGGATTGGATCACAAAGTGACACCCGAATTCTGCCATCCTCTCGAGTTTCTCAAAGAAAAACCATCAACTGAGGGAAAGGGAACTCTTGGGTTTTATCTCAAACCTCACTCTAAAGACCTACTCTCCTTATTTCACCCCAAACAAAATCCCAAGTAAGGAACCCAAAGCCATGAGGGAGCTGACCTAGGCTACCCACTCCAGACCTTTCTGCACCCAGGGAGAGCCAATAGCTTGGACCGCCTCCTGAGGTGAGCCTTGATTGTCACGTAGTTCTGTTCACCCCTCTGCAGGATTAGGTTCTATTTCCTGGCGTTTATTGTTCTGTTTTGCATGGTTTGTCCCTTTAATTGGAGCACATCCTTTAATCACTTTCTGAGAAAAGGTAGCAGAAGTCCATCTAAAGCTTGCCTGACTGAAATAGCCTGTGTCTTTCTTCCTTGACTGATGTTTTATTGAGTAGAGAAATCTAAAATGGGACTTTTTTTTTTCCAGAATGTGAAAGCATTATCTAATGCTTTCCTATCCTGCTCTTGAAAAGCCTGAAGACATTCAGATTACTGGGCCATGGTCTGTTTTCCCTCTGTGCTTTAGTGTGGTATTTCTTATTCCTAACCCTGAATGCCTTCTCAGTAGGCCCTTTGATTTCTAAAACTTTTCTTTTTCATTTCTTAGTTCCCTGTTTTCTCCTCCCCCACACACAGGGTGGGGGAGGCCACCTGAGAAGTGATGGCAAATAGAGTGAGCAGCAGGCCTTCATGCCTGTGTACTGAACCCTACCCAGGGCATCATGGGAGGGAGCACTGCTTTCCCACCTGTGGCTCGGCGAGTCAAGGCCTTCATTTCCAGCATTGCCCAAGTAGAATAAAGCAGCCAAACCCTTACCCCTAACCCCAAACCACCCAAAGCTGGTGGGAACACAACAGCTATGCAGTACTCAGAACTGTCCTCCCACCTCAGATCCCAACTGACCAGTGCAGCCAGAATTTATAAACTCTGTTGCTGCTCTGTTCCAATGTGACTAGTCAATCTGTCTACTGCATCCCTCCCATAAACTAGACTGTACCCGTGTATACTTCTCACCCGAAGTCTTTATAAATGATTCCCTCTCCTCTGTGTCCTCTGTTCTTTCCTTCTGAAACTTGTGTTTGCTGGACATTGGACCTCATGGATTGATTATCTAATTTCATCTTTTTCCTTTTTCTCATTTCTGTGTTGTTGTTTTATTTTTATACTTCTGTTGGGGATTTCTGAAACTTTATCTCCCAGTACTTCTATGGAATTTTTAAATCCCTATAATCATACTTTTTAAATATATTTTTAGTGATTTCATAGAGAAAAAAAGAAAGAGACAGAAACACCAAGGATGAGAGAGAATCATTGATTGGCTGCCTCCTGCATGCCCCACACTGGGGATCGAGCCCACAACCCAGGCATGTGCCCTGACTGGGAATGGAACCGTAACCTCTTGGTTCATAGGTCGATGCTCAACCACTGAGCCACCCCAGCTGGGTCCTGCAGTCATATTATTAATCCTTGCCTTTTGCTTTTACATAGCAGCCTCCTCATCTCTGGGAAAGGCAATTTTTATCTAATTGTTGAGGAGTTTGGAGTAGTCTTCTGCTTCCCACGGTGTATTTTTGCACTCTTCACTTTTCCTGTGATTTCGTTTGCTTTTGTTTGGAATTTTTACTATAGTTTTTGTTTCTTATTCACATTAGCAGTAGTCCTCAAACGCCTGGTGGCTTTCAGTTGCACATAACCCTGTGGTATTTCTTAATCTAGGAATAAGAAATACCACACTAAAGCACAGAAGGAAAACAGACCATGGCCCAGTAATCTGAATGTCTTCAGGCTTTTCAAGAGCAGGATAGGAAAGCATTAGATAATGCTTTCACATTCCGGAAAAAAATGTCCAATTTTAGATTTCTCTACTCAATAAAACATCAGTCAAGGAAGAAAGACACAGGCTATTTCAGTCAGGCAAGCTTTAGATGGACTTCTGCTACCTTTTCTCAGAAAGTGATTAAAGGATGTGCTCCAATTAAAGGGACAAAGCATGCAAGACAGAACAATAAACGCCAGGAAATGGAACCTAATCCTGCAGAGGGGTGAACAGAACTACGTGACAGTCAAGGCTCACCTCAGGAGGTGGTCCAAGCTATTGGCTCTACCTGGGTGCAGAAAGGTCTGGAGTGGGTAGCCTAGGTCAGCTCCCTCATGGCTTTGGGTTCCTTACTTAGGATTTTGTTTGGGGTGAAATAAGGAGAGTAGGTCTTTAGAGTGAGGTTTGAGATAAAACCCAAGAGTTCCCTTTCCCTCAGTTGATGGTTTTTCTTTGAGAAACTCGAGAGGATGGCAGAATTCGGGTGCTCAGAAGCTGGGTAGAGCCTGGCATGGAAGGGCAAAGCTGGCCAGTTGGGCAGTGACAGGATTCCACTGGCTCTCTTTTCACTGAAGAGGAAGGCGTTGGTTTTTCTTCAATGCATGTCACACATCAGAACTGCTATCCAAAAGATGGCTGTTCACTGCGCTTCCTGCCCTGGCTGAGTGTCTGGCTGCTTCCGTGCTGGAGGAGCTGTCTATGCCCCTCTATCTGGGCCACTGAAAGGCTGCTGCCAGTGCACATGCATCATGACAAAGGTGTCTGCCTCACGCTGCCCTGTGGCTAAGCTCTCCAGCATGGAAAGGGACTCGGGTTCCTGACACCTCACCCTCTCTCGGTGCTGCTCTTTCCAACTCACCTATTCCAGCCTGGGAGGCTGTTTCACATATGGCTAACGCCACCAGGAGAGCAGAGCAGCTTCAGAGGAGTGGAAAACTCCAGGTGGGTATCTTCAGAGGGCTACGGTCTGACACCAAAGCCTGGTACTTGCCACGGCTGGCCCTTGCCTTACTTCCAGAATGTACCTTTGTTCTGCAAAGACACGTGATTTCCAGGGAGACAGGGCATCAATGTTCCACATGGAACTGCAAGCCGTGGGAAGAACACAGAGGGAAGACCCGGGAGATGCTGCTGGTCTTGCTCGGCTGCCTCCTGCCTACCGCCAGCGTTGGCGAGAAGAGCTGCCTCCGCTGCTGGCCAGAGCTGCCCCTGCTGATGGACTATGACCTGCATGTCCTGTGGGGTGCTCCGGGGCCACCCTGGGAGCTCTCCCGAAGCCTCCATGCCCTGCTCCTGCAGGCTTCCATCCTGCTGGAACCCGGATATCTGGGTGAGCTGCATCGTGGAGACTGGGGTCAAGGCTGGCCCTGCACCTGGCTGAGAGGTCATGCCCCTGACTTCCTTCCTCACATGTCCCATCTCAGGGCAGGAGCATGTGGAGCGAGTAGCAGCCGAGTTATTTGATCACATCGACAGAGCCATTGAGAAGTTTCGCGCTGGTGAGGAGATGGCGTGACCCAGGGCCCTTGCTTCAGGGAGACAGTGTGGCCTGCCAAGGCCTCCCCAGAAGACCCACTTGTCCTGGGGTGAGAGGCATGCTAACGGTGGGGCCAGAGCCTCCATCTGGGTGCATCCCTCTGGAGGCTATGCTGGAGAAACCTGGTTGGCATTCCCAGTCTTGAGACAGCTGCGTGATTGATCTGATCTGAGATGCAGGCAGCCTACACCCCTCCCTCTTACCCTGCCCAGACAAACCATCACTCCTGAATGAGATTCAAGTCCAGAAGCACCTGTTTATTGAGAGGCTGAGCAAGGCTTCTGAGGAGCTCAAGGAGCAGGGTGAGAGGGGCTGCCCCACCATGCCCAGCCCTTCACCAGCCTCAAGCCTTGAGGCTGAGTGGAGTCCAGTCGAACCCCATCCCTGCCACCTACGTGGTGCCTGTCCACACCTCCCAGCATCATTTTCTGCTCACACCCCGTCCCTCCTGGTTCTGTCTGCCTCCCTGGAACCTCAGTTTCTCCATCATTTCACCCTCGAGCAGCCTGCAACAGCTCCTGTGGTGAGTACTGGGGGCCCAGCCTGGGCCTGGGGGTGAAGGGCACCTGGCCCTCGATAAGGCTCCTGCCCACCCCTCTCACAGCCCTACCCTTCAGACTGGAGATCATCAGCTGTATCAACTGCAGAGCACACCTCCTCGCCTGCAGAGACCCCACCCTCTGCCCAGGTCAGTGGCCAGCAGCCCATCAGGCTCCAGCCATCCCACCTTGGGTTGCTGTTGTCTCTTTCATCATTGCCTGCCACTTCTGTCCAGCCCTGCTGCTCTCCTTTGTCACCGTGAAGGTGGCACCTCTTAGATCTACAGTTGCAGAACCACAGAGCCACCTGACCCTGGACGCCTCACTTGGCCCCAAAGCTAGCAGGCTGAGACAGGCCCAAACTGTCTCCACCCACCAGACTTGCTCTTCCTTCAGGGCTCTCTTAGCAAATGGCCCCACCCTAAGAGCTCAGCCTCCTGAACCAGAATTCACCCTCCCCTTCCCCAGTCATGGAACTATCAAATCTTATGCACTAATTTTTTAATATGTTGACATATTTTCATTCCAACATCCACCCTCTTCTCCAGGACTCCTCACCTCGTATCCTCATTATGACAACACCCTCCGGGTCATATTTTATTCAGCAATCAAAGACCTTTTTCTCAAGAGAAAATCTGCCAATGACACTCCCTGTAGATAACTTTCAGTAACTCCCAATTCCCCCCATAAAGTCCACCGTCCTCGGAGGCCTGTGTGAGCCACCTCTGCTCGCCTCCAGCTCCTGGCTCATCAGCCATACTGGCCAGCTTTATATTTCTGAGCTTGAACTTTCTGTGTCTTTTGCCTGGACTGAATTCCCACTTATCTTTCAAAGTCAGCCAGGACTCCTGCTTCCTAAGAAGCCTCTCCTGATCAGCTCCAGCCCCCTAGATTGGCTTGTCAGCCTCCTCAGACTTCTGCTCCTAGGCCCCGTCCTGTCCTGCTTCCCTTGGACACCACATGCAATTGTTTGCTTATCTCTATCCTGGAAAGCAGGGGCCATGTCTCATTCATCTTAGAGTTTGGTGGGCACACAGTAGGTGCTCAGTAAGTTGTTGCAGACAATTGACAGAGCGTATGAATGAAGCAAGGAAAGAGGGTGGCTTCTCTCTGAGCCAAGACACCCCTGACTACTCCCCAAACTGCTGGCCCTGTCACCCACCCCCATCCCCAGGCTGGACCCAGCAGACTCTCCTGTGGGCTGTGAGCCTCTGCATTACTCTGTCCCTGGCAGTCATAGCTGGAGGTGGGTGAGTGACTTCCCAAGCCCCGCATTCTCAAAGCAGACCCACTGCTCCTGGACTGATCCATTTCCACCTATTTCCTGGCCCAGAAGGTACATTTTCTGGCACAAGAAGCAGGCAGAAGAGGTACTGGAGGACAGCCCTGCTCAGCTCTAGGGCTCCCAAGGATGTGATGCTGGGCCTGCCTTGGGGGGAAGAGCATGGCTGGAGGCTCCAACTCTAATGTCCAGGGCCTGGCACCCAGAGAATTGGGGGATCAGGGCTGGGACCCATTAGCTTCCCTTACCCCCACACTCACTGAGTGTGAGCAAACAGACACATAGGAGGCCAGGGCCCAGTACACAGAGGCAGCAAAGCTCCCAGGTTCCCACCTGATCCACCGGGTGTCTCTCCCCACAGCTGCTATAGCCCGTCTCCAGATCCACCCTGCCTGGCTGCCCCTGCACCCTGAAAAGCTCTGGCTATTGGGGTGCCTAGCTCTCAGTGAAGGCGGCTGAGGGCCACAGAGGTCAGGGTGCAAACCTGACTTCACTCTCAGCAAGGACCCAGCAGGCTGCCTGTCCCCCAGAGCTGAGCAGGGGTCCCCACACTGTCAGGAAGCCTCTGGGCCCCCTGCACGGCAAGGTGACAGCTCTGGGTTCTGAGGCAGGAGCTTGTGCCTTGTAAAGTCCTTCATTAAACTCCCTCAGTGTTCTGACTACTGCATACCTTGTTTCCTGCCGGGACCAGCACATGCAGCCCAATGGACCCTCCCATGTGGTCCGCAGGGACTATTTCTCCTTGCCACTGCTCACCACCCTCCCACTCCACAAGCACTGTCCACTGCCCTGGTCCCACAGTGGTAGGTCCACAGGCTCACCCAGGTCACCTGATCCCAACACCAGAGATGAGCGCAGGGTTGGCCTGCATCTCCTGAGGGGTTCTATTGACTGCGAATGGAGGGGCCAGGGGCAGAGGGAGGCCAGTTGATGGCATACTCAAAGCAGCAGCTGATTAAGAACACCATGAAATAGGCTCCTAATCACACCACCGCAATGTTTGCACATGGCCGCCCAAGATGTTCTCCTGGGGCCACTGTGCTGCTGGCAGGGAGTTTCCCTAGCCCTCTGAAGGCTTGGCCCCCTCCTGCTCCATCTCCCTTCTGGCCCTCCAAAGGCTTAGCCCCCTCCTACTCCATCTCCTTCCTGGCCCTCTGAAGGCTTGGTCTTCTCCTGCTCCATCTCCTTTCATGTCCTTTCCTGTCAGCCCCTAAGGCTTCCAGTTTGAATGGAACCATGTCCCCAAGGCTCCACTCTGGCCCTTCTGCTCAGCCGTGTGCCCTCCCCACTGAGGCTGCAGGCCTCCAGGCTCTCCCTGGGACTAAATAGAACCTTTACAGCCCTGGGCACACACAGGCCCAGGGTCCTGAGTGCAGGCCGACTCCTGGTGCTGAAAGAAAACAGATCTGAGCCGAGATGCTAACGGTCTGGGTTCCCCTCTGCATCTCAGTGTCCCTATCTGAACACAGGTGGATGCCATGCTCTCCCAGGGTGTGCCCTGACCCTGGAGCCCTGCCATCCCCACCTTGCCTGTGCTATGGACCCACCTTCAATTCCCTTTCCCCATTGCAAGCCTCTCTAATCCTGCTTCAGCTGGGCTCAGCTCCTAAACCCTGGCCACTGGCCTCCTCAGGCCTTTCAGTGCCCACCCTATAGTGGGAAGCGGCTGGATCTAGCAGTACAGTAGGGCCACTCCTAGAGCTGGAGCGGAAGGACTCCAGGAGACTGAAGTGAGATGCTATTGCAGAAGGCCAAAGACCAAGGATGCTTTAAAGAAGTGGAGGGACAGTTTAATACACCGGCGGACTCAGGGAACAGCTTTCCAAATCTGAGTGAAGTAACATGCAAGGTGCTTTCCTTTATATCTCCCTGTGGTCTTTGTCCCGCAAATATAGATTATAGTTCCGGTTCCTTTTCTCGGGCCTTGCAAGAAAACTCCCAGGTTTTGGGGGTCTCCAGGCCATATCTGATGGTCTGGACTGGCTCCAGTGTTAATAACCCTCCCTCTGGGACAATGCACTGTTCACAGTATTAGGAAGGAGGTAGTGACTTAATTATAGGTTATGAAGAATGTACACTGAGCTTGCTGGCAAGATTCAGATCACTATCCCCCAAATATCATTTTTAGCCTTCTCATCCCCTTTCCCTCCCCCCTCCCTTTGTCCCACAAGTTTTTCTTAGCCTTGCGGTACAACGACTATAGGATGTTATGGCGAACATGGACAATGACCACTCTTAACTACTTCCAGTTGGAAAGGGATGATGACAAAGGGATTAACATCTCATGAGGGGTTTGTAGGAAATTCTGAAGTTTAAAGGTATTCCCTTCCAGTTTGCAGGCAGGCAGAGCATTGGTCCCACACACATAGAATGTCCCTGCAGGGGAGTACCAGGTATAGGTAGCCTTGAGGGTAGAATCGCATAGTTCATCTGGGAGGCAACCTGTTAAATGTTAGGCCTGGGTACTGCTGAAACAAATAGGAGCAACATTAGTTAGCTGCACATTGGCCATGACAGGTGCTATCATTTTTTCCATTCAATACCATCTCCCCATACATGTGCATTTAGTAATGGAGTCATAAAATGCTGCAGACTGATAAAAATAGCTAACAAAAATCTGGCTTAATGGAGCTTTCCCATAGGTTACTCGGTATAGCATATTTGGGTAGCGAGTTTCTAAGCAAGGACATGTGATAGTAGTCCCTAGGGGAGGCAGGTTTGTGCTAGCTATTATTATTAGTGGGAGCATGTTATTCCCTCTATTTCTGTTTAGTAGGGGTCCACAACAGTGAACCACTAGGACAAAGAGCAGTATTATGGCTATTCCTGCAAGGCAGATGTAGCCAAGGATAGCATGACAAGGTGCAATCCAGCAATCCATGATGAGGCCTTTGCTTCCTTGCTGTGTGGGAAGCAGTAATTTTATGGTGCTTCTGTGTCCCAGCAAGAACAGATGAGTTCTCCTCCTGGTACTAGCCTCAGGTTCTGGCCACACTTATGAAAAGACAAAATGATAATAATTAGAAAGATAAAACCAATGATTATCCTGAAATACCAGAGCATATTACCTGTAGGAGGAGATAAAGAAAGATTAGTGTTAGGGAGAATTCAGTAGGGCATTTTAAATTCCTTGGAGCAGGTTGATCGGTCAGATCTCCTGTCTTCTTGAGGTGTTTCTGGTCAGAAGTCACCTTCCACTTAGGCTGGTCATCACTTGGCTGGTGGGCTGACTTCACTCGGGAGTGGTGGGTTCAGGTATTCAGTCCTGCAACCTTGAGAGCTGTGGGGGTGGTTAATATGACTGGATAGGGTCCCTTCCAGGTAGCAGTCCTTTAACCAAACCTGGTCTTCAGGTTTATAAGGATGTGTGGCTGTTCCTAGAGAGATGGGTAGTCAGTCAGTAACCCATCTGTGGACCTCAAAAACAGTTTTTTTCGGAATCCTTGTAGTTGTTTCTGGATTTCTAAGTTCCCTATTTTCCCCAAATCTCCCTTTGGCTGAATTAAGGGAGGGGGTCTACCGTATAGAATTTCAATGGGAGAGAAACCTACCCTGGCCCTCAGGGCATAGCATACCCAAAAGAGAACAAGAGGGAAGATATCTGTCCAGGGTAAGGTTATCTCTTGACATAGCTTATCCATAGTCTGCTTTAGAGACCGGTTCATGTATTCTACTTTCTCTAAACTCTGAGGCTTATAGACTATATGTAGGTTCCATTTAATTCCTAAAGCCTTAGCTACCTGTTGTACTATTTCTGCTACAAAGGCTGGACCATTATCGGACTCTATGGTCAGGGGCATTCCATACCTTGGAATTATGTCCTTCAGCAATGTCTTAATGACTTCTCTCACCTTTTCCATGCGATATGGCTCCACCTAGCCTGAAAAGATGCAAACAAAAACTAGCAGATATTTATTTTCTCTGCTAGGCCCTATTTCTGTAAAATCTACTTCTAAATCCTCAAAAGGAGCTTGCTGAACTCCTGTCATTTCCACAAGACCCTGTTTGGCATTGTTTTTAGCACAGAGGAGGCAACGCTGAGAGACGAAGCCTCAAAGAAGAGAAGATGGGCAATTAGGTAGTATCTACCTAACAAAGCTTCTAGGGCAGTCTTTTTTAAATGAGTAAGTTCATGCTGCTGGAGGATTACCTTGTGTGCTAACTGTCCTGGGACATAGATGCTATGATCTGGGAGTATCCACCAGTCTTCCTTCTTTCTCTTGCCCCCTTCTTGCTGCGCCCATTCTTCTTCCTGAGGAGTGTACTTTGGAAGTTTAGGTAATTTGGGGGCCAACATGATCCATGACGGTGCCACTTGTTCTTTAGCAGGAAGTTTGGCTGTGGTGTCAGCACTCTTGAGTTAGAACTCCTGGGCTATCCTGCTGTTCTCGTGAACAAAAAGCTTAAAGTCTCTTGTCATATCTGGTAGCCCTAATGCTGAGATCTCAGTGAACTCTACCTTTATTTTAATGAAGACTTTCTCCTGTTCAGAACTCCAGTCGATGGTGCCTTCTCTTCTACTTTTAAAGCTTCATAGAAAGGTTTAGTCAGATCTGAAAACCCTGGGATAATTGGTTATTGGTGGATTTTAAGAGGCTGTGACCCAAGCTTTAAGTCTATTAGCACGGGGCGTGGTCCTTAGCCAGGCCTTGAGGATTCCCTTCCGCCCAAACCAGCAGGAATTATTTCTCTAATTCAGGTTCTAATGGTGAGGCCTTTGACTGGGGGGTATAAAGTGCCCATTATTCCTCCTTTCACCCTGCTAGGGACAGGATCATTGGGGAGGTTTCCTCACTTAGGCAAAGCTATGCTGAGCCATCTGGAGCAAAAGTGATTTCTGCCCCCATTTTGGCTAAAAGTCTCTACCCATTAGAGGCACTGGACAGTCTGGCAAGTACAGGAATTCATGAATTACTTGATGACCACAAAGTTGGCATCAGCGAGGGTGGCAGGATGGTCTACAAGTCTGATCCCCAGTAGCTCCAATAATGGTGATCTTTCCCAAGAGAGGCACTATTTTCTGTAATTAGTAAGTGCTCAGCTCCTGTATCAACCATAAACTCCACAGGCTGGCCTCCAATTTTCATTCTGACCATGGGCTTGCGGGGGGCCCAGTTGAAAAGAGTCTGGTCTGTCCTAGTCGGAATCAGCCATTGCTAGCCCAATGAGATCTGCTTCAGGTGGCTCTGGTTGATAGCGACTGGGTGGAAAAGGGGGTCCGGTTTTCTTTGTCATTTGGGACATTCATTCCTCCAGTGTCCTGTCTCCTTACAATAGGCACAATAGTCTCATCTCAGGCTCGCTCTTCCTTTTCCCCCTAATTGGTATTCTTCCTTCCCTTTCGGATCTGTCCGGGAGCCTGAGCCAGTAAAAGCCACTGCTACTATATTAGTCCTTCTTTGTATTCTCTTTTCTTCCTCCCTCCTTGCCACACTGTCTCCAGCAGTTTGGTGGCATTTTTTTCTGCAAACCCTTCTAGCTTCTGTCATTTTCTCCTGATATCAGGCTAGGCTTGGCCTACAAAAGCAGCATTTACCGTGGTGTGATTTTTCAGGGCCTCGGGGTTAGAGGGAGTATAGATTCAGTATGCCTCACATAGTCTTTCATAGAAAGCTGCTGTACTTTCGTCAGGCTTCTGGAAAACCTCAGAGATTTTAGCCATATTGGTGGGCTTCTTGACTCTGACCCTGACCCCCTGGAGGAAGGCCAGCTGATATCTTTCTATCCCGGCCCTTCTGTCTTCTGAGTTCGGGTTCCAATCAGGTTCCTCATCTGGGAAGGCCTCCCTGTATCTAATATTCCTGCTAGGGCCTGAGTCTGGAGCCACGTTCAAACCTCTGATACTATTCTCATGCTCTCCTCAGTATTAAAGAATGGAAAAGGAGCTGCTTGCAGTCCACCCAGGTGGGCTTCTGGTTCTGGAAAATCATTTTTAGTAGGTCTACCATGGCCTGAGGTTTTTCAGAATAAGCTGGAGTGTGATGTTTCAATTCAGGATGTTACTTGTGGTAAAGAGCTGATAATAATAGACTAGCCCTCCCTCCTGGAAGGTCCCATCTTCACCAAGCCCTTGGGTATCCCAAATCTCCCTGTGAGGTATCTGACATGCCGGTTGTGGCTTGGGCCCTTGATTGGCTGAACGCAAGTGCCGCCCAACTGGCTCTAGAGAGCCCTTTTGAGGAGAGACGGGGGTGGGGGTGATTTTAGACCTTCCGGACCTTCCAGACCAGCGTGGGGGGGAGCACTTAGTGCTGCCTGTGGCACATATGGAGGTGGTAAAACTGGCAGGACTTTCTCAGGGGGTCCTGGCAGAACAGGGGTTTGGGTTCCCTTCTAAGGGACTTGTTTCTTTTCTCCTGTCTGCTTCTCTTCTGCTTTCTCCTTTCCTCCCTGCTTTTCCTTAGATGTCTCCTGCTCTGCCTGCCTCTCCTTATCCTGCACCTGCCCTGCCTGCCTCTAAACTCCTGCTACTAAAACCTTACTCTGTCCCTTCTTACACACACAGAACCGGATGCAAGGTGGCAAGGTTTGAGTAATTTTTAACCAGCTGTCTATGTAGTGAAACTGATCTGAGTGTCCAGGGTCTTTCGACACTACATTCCAGACTGTCCTGACCAGTCCCTTATCTAAGGAGCCTTCTAAAGGCCAGCCAACTCCGAAGGCTAACCATTCTAATTCACAGAATTTCCTCAGTGTTTGGGGGTTCATTTTAATACCATAGTCTCCATTGAAAACCTTTTCAAAATTTTTCAACATGCAATTGAGAACAGTGGGTTTACTCTGTCCCAACCCCATGATGTTTGATGGCGAGAGACAGACACAGATCCTCACTCAGATGCTCGCCTGGCCATGTCCCTTAGAAGCTTAGATTTGTCTTAGCTAAGATGCACCCGTATAAACCCAAGACCTGGTCACCTCCACATAGGGGTTAGTCACCATTATTCCATATGACAAATCATGGAACTGCAGATTGGAGCTCACTCAGACTCGGTAATCAATGGGCAGGCCCTCTTCCTCCACACTCACATACTTTCACCAGACATTCACTCAGAGTTTAAAAAACAGTCCACCCATTCCTGACCAATTTAACTAATGAAGTCCTATGGCTTTCGAGGAAGTAATCAAGCTCCCCCTTCCACTCACTGGAGTGGATCTGACTGACTGGGTTACCGTTACCGATTCTGTTGATAGGTCCAGAAGTGTTTGTCCACATTCTCCAGATGCCGGCCGGGTCCTCAGCTGAGATCCAGGAAAGCCAGGAGTTCCCCAGTTCAATTCTGCTAAAATCAGCAGGGTACACCTTCCAGAGATCTATCTTGCGACCCCAGGCCTCAAGCCCTGACCCCTCACCAGAGGCCAAAAAAGACAAGCACAGTTGGTTTCACAGTCAGGAAACGAGTTGTTGCAGAAGACCAAAAAAAAAAAAAAGCAAAAAACAAGGACGCTTTTTAGAAGAGGAGGGACACTGTTTAATCCATTGGTGGACTCACAAAATAGCCTTCCAAATCTGAGTGAAGTAACATGCAAGGGGCTTTCCTTTATATCTCCCTGTAGCCTTTGTCCTGCAAATAGGGATTATACTTCTGGTCCTTTTCTTGGGCCTTACAAGAAGGTCCCCAGGTGTTGGGGGTGTCCAGGCCATATCTGATGATCTGGCCTGGTGCCAGCATTAATAACCCTCCCTCTGGAGCAATACACTGTTCACAGTAACAGCTTCTGCAAGACCAATATCTGAAAGGAGGTAGTGATTTAATTATAGATTATCAAGAATGTGCACTGAGCTTGCTGGTGTGGATTCAGATCACTATTCCCCAAATATCAGGGTTAAATTAGAATTAGCCCTTTTTAGTCTCAATGTGAACAAACCATAACTGGCAACCTGGGCAGGGAGCACAGTGACCATGGGCAGCAGTGGGTCCCCAGCCACAGGGACCTCCAGCTCACCCAGCTAGGGATCCCAGAAGGCCTCCCTGAGGTGGCATCTTCAAGTGGGAGAGACGGAGGGCAGGAGGGGAGAGGAGAGCTTTATGAAGGACTCAGGCTTGCAGAGGCGAGAAGGCACCAGTGACATTGAGAGGAACCTGCAACTCCAAAAACTGTGGTATGACCCAGAGAGAGGCCGGGTGAGAGGGTGGTGACAGGTGAGGTCCATGGAGGCTCACAAGCCTCCCAAAGGAAGGAGGACAGGAGAGGCAGTGGCAGGTTTGGCCAGACAGCCCTGAGTCCCAAAAAGGATGACAGAAATGGGGAGAGAAGGACGGATGGATGGGGACGGACATGGCTCCATGTGCTGGGAGCTGAGGTGTGCCTCCCACCTACCTCCACACTACCTCCTGCCTCACAACACAGGGAAGGGTTCTAATGGAGGCGTTTGGAGAAAGCAGAACACACATAGCCGACGCAGCTATGACCATATGGCCAGGACATACTCAGAGCCCCTTCGGGGGCCTGGGCCAGAGCCCGGCGGCAGTGCTCCAGGGGAGACGGGTCTCTCTGCATCTGAAATGCAATTTATCAGAGATTTGTATGTTAGGGAAATAAATAGAGGAGTTCTTGACCCACATAGGAAGACACATTTGTGGTAACTACTATAGGTTTGGGCTGGAAAGAGAATAGCCTAAAAGAGGGGGTGCACCAGAGACAGATCAATTCTCTGCATGTCGCCAAGGCCGTTACCAGCTGGACGTAGAGCAATGATAGTGGTTTCCTGTTTGTGTTTAAATGTGGACTTAGACCATTACTTCAAAAATATGCAGAAGAAGTTTTTTTGATGTGTGCAATAAAAATAGGGAATCATGGGTATAACATATGAAGTATGAGGATATATGTTTGTATGTGTGTATCATATCAAGAGATTTTTTTACTTGCGGGCATATTTTTTATGAAAATTAGATAGCATTCTGCTAGAGGGGAAAAAACTAAGAAATATTGTGTCCAAATATAAGCTCTGGAGGACTTCTGCTTTCAACTAGGACAGAGCGGCCCATAGCAAACTAAGGTTCTCACTAAAGGTAACTCAAAATAAAATAAATCAAAAGAGCAAAACAAACAAAAAGTTGGCTTTAGACACCGGGGGATCGGCAGGGGCAAGGCAAGCTCTGTGAGAAATGGGGTCCCACACCTGGGAGAGTGCTCAGTCCACCGCAGGCGCTGGTGGTTGTGGGGGCCTCTTGGTGTGGAGCAGAGCTTTCTGCATTACCCCTGCTGCTCAGAGGAGACAGGCTGGAGAACTAGCTTGTCATAACAATGCGAGGAGTCCAAATCCCTGAAAGTATGCAAGTGTAGAAAAATCAAACCACAGCACCTAGTTCCTGCCACTTCCCTAGATGTCTGCCTGCTGTTCACAGGGCAATCAAGCAAAGCATCTGAAATGCAATTTATCAGAGATTTGTATGTTAGGGAAATAAATAGAGGAGTTCTTGACCCACATAGGAAGACACACTTGTGGTAACTACTATAGGTTTGGGCTGGAAAGAGAATAGCCTAAAAGAGGGGGTGCACCAGAGACAGATCAATTCTTACAGAGTTGAGAGCTCAGCCTAAGGGCCCTGCAGCTCCTGACAGAATTAAAAATGCCTCTTCTAGAGCACAGACAGCACTCTCCCCTTCAGACCCTGGCTTCTGATTGCTAAGCTCAGTACATAGGATCACGCAATTGGAGACATCCTGAGAGACTACAGGGGAAGGTTGTTTTTCTAGAACCTGGAGATTGGAGTGTAGAGTAACCATCAGAGAATCAGCTCTTCGGCAACCCATCCCCACAAACCTGTATTGAGAACCACAGAATAGCAGGATCTAAGCACAGTCTAGAGAGGTCCTGTGCTTAGCCTCAGAGGACAATTTTGAAACACTACCACCCAGTGGATGACTCACAAATTGATTCTCGCATAATCACAAAAGAATAAAGACTCACCTCACAGTGGAACACAGGGAACTGCAATACCCTCCTAACTGTGAAATGGGAGTGCCAAACAGAACAATAGTAGAAGTGAATGACCTCCACTACTGTCCATTCTATTTTTTTTGGATATTTTAATTAAAAAACTATTTTTTTCTTTTCTCCCCAATTGATTTTACCTTTTTATTTTTTTTAATATAATTTTATTTTATTTTATTTTTATTTTAAATTAAATCTTTATTATTCAGATTATTACATTTGTTTCTCTTTTTTCCCCTCCATAGCACCCCTCCACCCAGCTCCCACCCCCCCTCTGCCCTTACTTCCCTCCCATTGACCTCATCCATAGGTGTATGATTTTTGTCCAGTCTCTCCCTGTACACCCTTCACCCCTTTCCCCCTGAGAATTATCAGTCCACTCCCTTTCTGTGCTCCTGATTCTATTATATTCACCAGTTTATTCTGTTGACCAAATTTATAATTCACTTAATTTTTAGATTCACTTGTTGATAGATATGTATTTGTTCATAATTTTTTGGCTTTTACCTCTTTCTTTTTCCTCTTCTAAAAGAGTACCTTTCAGCATTTCATATAACACTGGTTTGGAGTTGATGAACTCCTTTAGCTTTTTCTTATCTGTGAAGCTCTTTATCGCCCTTCAATTCTGAATGATAGCTTTGCTGGATAGATTATTCTTGGTTGTAGGTTCTTGCTATTCATCTCATTGAATATTTCTTGCCACTCACATCTGGCCTGCATGGTTTCTGTTGAAAAATCAGCTGACAGACGTATGGGTGCTCCCTTGTAGGTAATAAACTGTTTTTCTCTTGCTGCTTTTAATATTCTATCTTTGTCTTTTGCTCTTGGTATTTTAATTAGGATGTGTCTTGGTGTGGTCCTCTTGGGATTCCTTTTATGTGGGGTTCTGTGTGCTTCCTGGACTTGTAAGTCTATTTCTTTTACCAGATGTGGGGAGTTTTCAGTCATTATTTCTTTAAATAGGTTTTCAGTATCTTGCTCTCTCTCTTCCCCTGGCACCCCCACAATTCTGATGTTGGCACGCTTGAAGCTGTCCCAGAGTCTCCTTACATTATATTCACATTTTTGGATTCTTTTCTCTTCTTGCTTTTCCAGTTGAGTGTTTTCTGTTTCTTTATATTTCAAATTTTTGACTTGATTCTTGCCTTTCTCTAGTCTGCTGTTAGGACTCTATAGAAAGTTACCTACAAAGGAACCCCCATAAGACTAGCTACTAATTTAACAACAGAAACTCATCAGGCCAGAAGAGAATGGAATGAAATATACAAAGACATGCAAAGGATGGGTGTGAATCCAAGAATACAATAACAAGCAAGGCTTTCATTCAAAATTGAAGGTGAAATCAGGAGTTTCACAGACAAAAAAAGGACTAAGGGAATATATTACCACCAAACAGCAATGCAAGAAATGTTCAAGGCTCTGCTGTAATAAAAAGAAAGAGGAAGCAAAGAAGGAACTCGGGGGTAAGGAGTTACTATGGCAACAGATAAGTACTTATCAATAACAACTTTAAATGTAAACAGATTAAATGCCCCTATCAAAAGACGTAGAGTAACCAATTGCATAAGAAAACATGATCCATATATCTCCTGTCTGCAAGAAACCCACCTCAGGAAAAGAGATGCACACAGATTGAGGGTGAAGGGATGGAAGAGGGTATTTCAGGCAAATGGAAATGAAAAAAAAAGCTGGGGTTGCAATACTTATATGTGACAAATTAGATCTCAAAGTGAAGGACATAATAAGAGATAAAGAAGGCCACTTCATAGTACTAAAGGTAACAATCAAGCCATAAGAAATAACTCTGGTAAACATATATACACCCAATATAGGAACACCTAAATACATTTAAAAAAAAACTCTTGGAGGATATTAAGGGAGAGATTGACAAGAATACAATCATTGTAGGAGACTTTAATACCCTACTGTCCCCATTGCACAAATCCTCTAAACAAAAAAGCAGCAAAGTAACATCAATCCTAAATGACTCACTAGACCAGATGGAATTAATTGACATATTCAGAACATTTCACCCCAAAGCCACAGAATATACATTCTTATCCAGTGCACATGGGTCATTTTCAAAAATAGATCATATGTTGGGTCATAAGAAAAGTCTCTTCAAATTCAAGAAGATAGAAATCATATCAAGCATTTTCTCAGACCACAGTGGCATAAAAGTGGAAATCAACTATAATAAAAACAATAGAAAGAAATCAAATGCATGGAGACTAAACAGCATGCTATTAAACAATGACTGGGTAACCAAAGAGATCAAGGAAGAAATAAAAAACATCATGACAACAAATGACAATGACAACACAACAATACAAAATTTATGGGACACCGTGAAAGCAGTCTTGAGCGGGAAATTCCTAGCCCTACAAGCCTACTGCAAAAAAACAGGAAACAATGGTAATAAATTACCTAACCCTATAACTCAAAGAGCTAGAAAGAGAGCAACAAGAAAAGCCCAGTGTAAACAGAAGGAAGGATGAGTAAAGATCAGAGTGGAGATAAACAACATGGAGACCAAAGAAACAATTATAAAGATCAACAAAACCAAGAGCTGGTTCTTTGAAAGGGTAAACAAGATTGATGGACCTCTAGCCAGGCTCATCAAGAAGCAAAGAGAGAAAAGCCACATAAACAAATCAGAAATGACAGTGGAGAAATAACAACAGACACCACCGAAATACAAGGGGTTGTTTAAAAAATACTATGAACAACTCTATTCCAACAAATTTGACAACCTGCAAGAAATAGACATATTCTTTTAAAAATATAACCTTCCTAAACTCAATCAGGAAGAATCTAAACAGCTCAATAGTCCAATAATTATGGAAGAAATTGAAGCAGTCATCTAAAAGCTTCCAGCAAATAAAAGCCCGGGACCAGATGGCTACACAGGAGAGTTTTACCAAACATTCAAGGAAGAATTAAAACCTATCCTCAGACTATTCAAAAATATTTAAGAAGAAGGAACACTTCCAAACACCTTCTATGAAGCCAGCATCACCCTCATACCAAAACCAGATAAAGACAACACAATGAAAGAGAATTATAGGTCAATATATCTCATGAACATAGATGCCAAAATCCTCAATAAAATTCTATCAAATTGGATCCAGCAGTACATCAGAAAGATCATACAACATGACCAAGCAGGATTCATCCCAGGAATGCAGGGATGGTACAATATCCCCAAATCAATAAACGTGATACATCACATAAAAAAAAATTGAGAGATAAAAATCACATAGTCATATCAATTGATGCAGTAAAGCATTTGACAAAACCCAACACCCTTTCTTGATAAAAATTCTCAGCAAAGTGGGAATAGAGGAGCATATCTCAATCATAAAAGCCATATAAGATAAATCCACAGCTAACATCATACTCAATTGGCAAAAACTAAATCCATTTCCCCTAAGAACAGGAATAAGACAGGGATGCCTACTCTCACCTCTCCTGTTCAACATAGTACTGAAAGTATTAGCCATTTCAATTAGACAAGAAAAAGAAATAAAAGGCATTTAAATTGGAAAAGAAGAAGTAAGGCTGTCCAAATTTGCCGATGACATGATACTGAACATAAAGAAACCTGAAGGAATCCATCCCAAAACTAATTGACTTAATAAAAAATTCCGCAATGCAGCAGGATACAAAATTAATGCCAAGAAATCTGTGGCATTTCTACACACTAATAGTGAAATTACAGAAAGAGAGACTCAAAAAGCAATCCCATTTACCATCGCACCAAAATAATTAAAATACCTATGATAAACAAAACTAAGGAGGTAAAAGGCCTATATGCAGAAAACTACAGGACACTGAAAAAAGTGATAGAGGAAGACATAAACAGATGGAAGAGCATACCATGCTCATGGATTGGGAGAATCAACATCATTAAAATGTCCATACTACCCAAAGCAATCTATAGATTCAATGCACTACCCATTACAATACCAACAACATGTTTCACAGACCTAGAAAGAATTCTTCATAGATTCATCTGGAACAAAAAAAGACCACGAATAGCCACAGCAATTCTGAGGAAGAAGAATAAAGTAGGTGGGATCTCAATACCAGATTTCAAGCTATATTACAAAGCAACTGTTCTCAAAACAGCCTGCTACTGGCACAAGAACAGACATATAGACCAATCGAATAGAATAGAGAATCCAGATATCCACCCAAACCTCTACACTCAACTAATATTTGACAAAGGAGGCATGAACATACAATGGAGCCAAGATAGCCTATTCAATAAATGGTGCTGGGAAAATTGGACAGATACATGCAAAGAAATGGAACTGGACCACCAACTTACACCAAATACAAAAATAAACTCAAAATGGATACAGGACTTAAACATTAGATGGAAAACCATAAAAATACTAGAGGAATCCACAGGCAGCACAATCTCAGACATATGCTGAAAGAACTTCTTCACTGACACTGCTTCAAGGGCAATGGAAGCTAAAGAAAAAAAATAAATGAATGTTACTACATCAAAATAATAAGCTTTTGTATAGCAAAAGAAACCATCAACAGAACAACAAGGAAGACCACTGTATGGGAGAACATATTTGTAAATGTTATCACTGATAAAAGTCTAATCTCCAACATCTACAGCCAACTTATACAACTTAATAAAAGGAAGATAAATGATCCAATTAAAAAAATGGGCAACGGACCTAAATAGAACCTTTTCGAAAGACGACAGAAAGAAGGCCTAGAGACACCTGAAAACATGTTCAAAGTCACTAATTATCCAAGAGATGCAAATCAAAATGACAATGCGATACCATCTCACACCTGTCAGAATGACAATCATAAACAAATCAACCAACGACAAGTGTTGGTGAGGATGCGGAGAAAAAAAAAAACCCTTGTGCACTGTTGGTGGGAATGCAGACTGGTGCAGCCACTGTGGAGAACAGTATGGAGTTTCCTCAAAAAACTAAAAATCAAACTCCCATTTGACCCAGCAATTCCACTCTGAGGAATATATTTTAAGAAAGTAGAAACACCAATCAGAAAGGATTTATCCACCCCTATGTTCATAGCAGTATAATTTACAATAGCTACAATTTGGAGACAGCCTAGGTGCCCGTCAACAGATGAATGGATCAGAAAACTGTGGTACATCTACACAATGGAATTCTATGCTGCCATTAAAAAGAAGGAATTCTTACCACTTGCAGCAACCTTGATGGAACTGGAGAGCCTTATGCTAAGTGAAATAAGCTAGTCAGTGAAGGAGAACCACCACATGATACCACTCATTTGTGGATAATAAAGAACATTATAAACTGATGAACAAAAGGATAAATACAGAAGCAGTAAAGCATCAAACAAACTATCAAATTATAGCAGGAAGATTAAGGAGAGGTTGGGTAGATAAGAGATCAACCAAAGGACTTGTATGCATGCATATAAGCATAACCAATGAACACAATACACTGGAGGGTTGGGATATGCCTGGGAGGGGGGTCAATGGGAAGATATGTATACATGTAACACAATAAAACAAATTTTTAAAAAATAATAAAAATAAAAATGCCTCTTCTTAGTCTATATCACTGCTGGGGACAAGAGTCAATAATGTCATATAGAGGCACCACATGAGCATTTTCAATACCCATATCCAGGATTAAATATTAACTGGCACACCAGAAATGGGATCAAGAGAAAATTCAGACATAGGAACAATTCTACAAGTGATCAGATATCAGAGTTACCTGAAATAAATTTTAAAATAACTATGATTAATGCAACCAAAATATTTCACATCTAAAAGAAACCTCTACATTAGCAGTTACTCCCCATTCCCAGCTCAGCCCCGGGGCAAACACTAATGTTTTTAATCTCCATGAATTTTGCCTATTCCGGACACTTCACATAAATGGAATCATGCAATGTGTGGACTCCTGTATCTGACTGCTTTTCATTTAACATGAAAGGGTGTTTTCCACATTTCCTTCTGAGACTGAATGATCCATGATATGGATTTACTACATTTGTTTATTCATTTACCAGTTAAACATTTGGACTGATCCCATTTTTTGGCCACTGTGACTAATGCTGCTATGAACATTTGTCTAGAAGTTCTTTGCTTAGTCTTGGGTATATACCTAGGGGGTGCAATTGCTGGGTCAAATGTTAACTCTGTGTGGCATTTTGATAGGCTGCCAAATTGTTTTCCAAATTGGCTGCACCATTTTATACGCCATCCTTGGTGCCTTGGTTCCCATTTCTTCTTCATTAATACTTGTTATCATTTTTTTAATTTTCACTATTTACTTGAGAGGATGACAGAGAGAGAAACATCAATTTGTTGTCTCACTTATGCACTCATTGGTTGTAATACTTATTATAATCTTAAAAATTAAAATTCTTTTCTCCCTTAATTTTCTCTCACATGCACTTACTTTTCTTTGGTTATATTTATCTATTTATCTATATCTATATCTATATCTATATCTATATCTATATCTATATCTATATCTATATCTATCTATCTATATATATATATATATATATATATATATATATATACTTATATATTTACTTATGCATGAGCATGTTTAAAGTATGTGTTCCCTGATTAGACTGGAAGTTTTATGAAAACTACTGGCTACTGCCTGCTCAGCACTTTGAGTGCCTTACACTATGTGTTAATTGACCCTTCTTAACAAGACTTCTGATCACAATAAGCGATCAGTAGGTAAGCTTTTGGGGACTATAAAGGATTTCAACTACATGGAGTGTCAGTGCCCCGAAGCCTCACAGTGTTTGAGGGGACGCTGTCTATCCTGTTGGCTGTTTCTCTGAGGAACTTGAGTAGGTGAAGGAAAGGGTAAGAAGAGTAAAGTTGAAAATCACTGTGAGATCTCACGTGACCACAAATGCCTCATCTATTAACTTACCATAGCCACCTTTTTGCCTTTGTAGACGAAAATCTAATAATCAGGCCAGAACAAATGTCTTGTCCCCGGAATGCCCTGTCGTGCACAGTGGGAGCCTGTGCTGGGAGAGGTGCAGCCTGGCGTGGTCAGCAGCAGGGCCAGAAGTGGGTGCAGGGAGCCCCATGCCCACACTGCCCTGAGCAGTCCAGTCTCTTTCTTGAGGAGGCTGTGGCTCGCTCTGGGGCCAGCAAGACTGCACAGGCCTTGACTGACACTTCCAGTCCCCAAGTGCATGTCTCCCGCAGAGCTGTAGCTGTAGACCAGGACAATTGAAGGGCCCTTTTAGTCTCCCCATTAAAAATGGATGTAAATGTTTAGAAGATAGTTAAGAGGGAAATGCTCTCTGTTCGGGAATTTTGTAGCTGAAATTAAAAAGGGGCCCTAATCGGTTTGGCTCAGTGGATAGAGTGTCATCCTGCGGATTGAAGGGCCCTGGGTTCGGTTCTGGTCAAGGGCATGTACCTTGGTTGCAAGCTCAATTCCCAGTAGGGGGTGTGCAGGAGGCAGCTGATCAATGTTTCTCTCTCATCCATGTTTCTAATTCTTTATTCCTCTCCCTTCCTCTCTGTAAAATCAATAAAATTTTTAAAAAGGGGAGGGGGAAGTACTCACCTCACCTCCAGGGCCCAGCAGCCAGCGTTTCTCCCACATCCACTCCCCAGAAGATCTGTCTGGAGAGCTGAGTGTCATCCCCAGGCTGAGCCCAGCAGCTCAGCCCTTTCCCCAGCCTGAGCCCTCCTACTATTAGCAGATGCTGCTGAGACTGCTGACAGCCTCACCATTGTGACCTGCATGGACCAGGGCCCTCCAGGCTCGAGGACAGAGCACAGCCCAGGCTTACAAGGTGAGGACCCAAACACATTCCCAGGACACTGAGCTGGGCCAGTCTAAAGAGCTACCCACCTCTAAGAAGTCCTGCGCTCCCCGATTGTTTACCAGCCCTCCTTCATACACAGAGTCCTGGATTATTGTGTGCCAGGGGGAGCAGGGCAGGACCAGGGGGCAGGGAACAAGGGTGACCTAGAAGGCAATAATCACCAGCAAGACAATGATGGCAACCCTGGCCAGGTGGCACAGTTGATTGGAACATCAATTGTACACCAAAAGGTTGTGGGTTCAATTCCCAATCAGGGCACATACCTAAGGTTGTGGGTTCAATCCCTGGCCAGGGAGCATAAAGGAAGCAACTGGTTGATTTTCCTCTCACACATTGATGTTTCTCTCTGTGTGTCTCCTTCTCTCTCTAAAATCAATAAACTTATCCTTGGGTGAGGATTAAAAAGAAGAAAAAGCCAGTGATGCAATTGTGATAGCTGACCTCCCTGAGCAATTCCCCTGCGCAAGCACTTCCCATGCATGGCCTTAGCTCGCTGTGAAGCTAGAGCTACTGCCCTGCTGGGTAGAAGGGGACACTGAGACCCTGAGAGACCTAGTACCTTGTCCAATGTCATCCCACCTAGTAAGGACAGGAAGCAGATCGGTGCGACTCTGGGGCCACTCTCCTGACCACCCTGTGGCTGGCTCTCTCCAAGGTGTGCCACTCTCCTGACCACCCTGTGGCTGACTCTCTCCAAGGTGTGCCACCCTCCTGACCACCCTGTGGCTGGCTCTGATCCAAAGTGTGCCCTCTCTGTGGCTCACGGAGGGGCAGGGGTACAAACTAGAATGCAGCACTAGCATGGCCCACGGGAGTACAGGACAGACAGATGCTGGCAAGTGGCAGTCTGAGATTCTCACCGCATTGTCAGTGACCGTGAAAGTCAAAGGAAGAAAATGCCTTCAGAATCCTCTGGCCCTGGAAGGAGCTGGCGAGGAGGCCAAACCCCACGCTGAGCCGCTCATTCATGCAGGGATCTGCATCCATCCTAGTTCCCTCTCCTCCCTGCCCAGCTCCTCCACGCCTGGAGGCAGGAGAGCACTGCCTAATAGTGCTGCACACCCTCAGCCCGCACATCGTATTTATGACCAGACAACATGGGGTGGGGGATGGGAGAAAAGACCTCTCTGGTACCTCAAGGTTGGTGTGGATGTGCTCTGTCCCCAGGGTAAGCTCAGAGCAGTGGAGCCCCTCTCCAGGCTGGGCAGGAGGACTCTTCAGACCACCCAGTGGAGGACTGAGGTGCAGCTTCTGCTCAGCTGCATCTCACTCTTCCTCACAAAGACCCTAAGGGGGATCTGAAGCTCCCACATGATTTTCCATCCCTTCAAGCACACACACACATGCATACATACACACACACACACACACACACACACACACACACACACACATCTCCCAAGGGCAAGCATGAATCCTCAGAGGTGGCATAGTCTGTACAGACTACACCACAGACCTGAAGTCAAATCCATTGGTGGACAGGTTTTGATTGGACCACAGACAGAGACTATTTTTTCATTAGTTATCAACTTATAAAATTCAGATTTTACACTAAATACTATATTGCCTTTTTTTATTCAAAACATAGAATATGGGCCCTCCCTGGGCCACACTTGAGGGTGCAACAGCTGCTGGAACTAAGGACCCCCAAGCCCCAGAGCCAGGGCAGCTCTCCCAGGCATTTATCCACTTGCTGCTACTCCCTGCCTGTCTGCTGGAGACCCCTGAGTATTTGCTCCTAACCTAAAGCAGTAGGAGAACAAATCACTTACTTAACTCCAAATGCAAAAGGCTGCCCTGCCCAGCATAGGGTTAATGCAATGAATTATCATGCAGATTGTTGCTTTCCTTTGGTGCCTTCTCCCATATTCCTCACTTTCACACCATGTCCCCTCCAGGCTCTAGGAACAGGCACATAGCGCCAGAGGCTCTTCATGTCCACTCTGGGAAGCTAGGCTCTCAGAGCCCTCCTCAGAAGGGCCAGTTCAGCTCTTGAGTGCCATCTTCCTCCCTATTGGTGGCAGGGAAGGGAAATGGTTGTGTCAATCACAGCCAACTTCTAGAGAAGGCTACTGAGGCCCCACCCAACCAGCTCTCTACAACATAGGGAGATGGTACCTTTGGGTTTCCTCCCAAAGATCTCCCTGGGATAAGGATGTGGTGGATGCTGGGCTGGCAGCTCAGAGAGTACTCCATTCCCATGTGGGCTGGCGCAGCTCACAGATCCTCATCTTGCCCTCGGGCCTTTGTGTGTGCAGAAGTCCTAGCCTGTGAGCCATGCCAGAAGGCCACATGGCACACCAGGCCCTAAGGATCTTTAGTGCTAGCACTGGGCAAGCTCACCTTGTCTGAACTGCCCCAGACCTAGAGACTCTCCACCCAGCTTATGTAGGGCCTTCCCATCACAGCCCAGCTTCAGGAGATGCAAGTTGATGGCAGAGTGAGATGGCTGTCCCACCTCATGGCCCAGGCTGACTCCGTTTCCCCAGAAAACTGACAGAAGATGCAAGGGAAATCCCAGAAACAGTTGCTCCGATTTAATTTGGCCAGAAGAAGGTGTGTGTATGTAAAGCAAGTGTTAAATGAGTAAAACCAGTGTTTAATCAAGCCCTAACTTGAGTTCTGTAAGGATTCAGGGCAGGCCTAATACAGGGGGGTTAAAGGAACCATGAACCACTTTGGGGTGACACTGGAATTGAGTTGGGTGATGAGTGGAAAAGTGACTGGGCCAGTGAGTGGTATGAAGGTAGTCAAGGCACAGAAAAAGCACCTTTTTATCATCTATTCTAGCCCTAATGGTATAGCCCTGACATGCGGTCTTTCTGTCCATGGTCCATGTTTTCACCAGTCACACAAAGGGGAAATACCCAACACCCGGGCCCAGGGTTTACTTGCATCACCAGTGCCAAGGCCCACTATGTATGTGTTTCATTCCCATGCTCCTGTGGTTGCCACAATTGGGAAGCAGTGACCATTTCTCCTGAATTTTCACAAATGTGATTACATCATTCATCAGGGGCTTCCTTTCAACAAGGTCTTCCAGATTGGCAGCTGTGGTTCAGTCCTGCCTAGCATCTGTGAGCACTCATCTGTGCCGAGCTGCCTGGGCCCCAGGAGCACACACATAATAACTCATGCCTGGAAGAGTTCACGGGTCATGCAAACACAGATGAGAACAACCATACTGCAATGTGATCAATAACAATGTAAAAAGTCCTTCTTCAAAAACTAAGTTTTATTTGAACCAACTCATTCGTGGCCACATAAAAGCCTAGTCAGGAAAGCCACCCAAACAGAGGCAGACAGGTGGAAAAACAACAAAGAATGTGTGTTTTTCAAAGTAACTGCTAACTCTGTTTTACAGATCAGCTTTCACCTGATTAATTATCTAAGAAAAGAGAACACAATAAGCCCACAAGTTGAATGTTGTTTAAATTGTCAGGCATACGATTTAATGAGACCACTTTTTGAAGAGTATTTAAAATTATAACTTTTGTTAAAAGAATCTTTGTTGAGGGCCAATAAATTTATTGCATGTGTCTGTAATTTAAAAAAAAATAAATAAATCCAATCTCCCTTCAGTGGTTCAAACCTAACACTGGCAATAACTGATTGCAGTTTTAATGGTGCTGTAATGGGGACAGCACATTGTACAGTTAACAGCAATTGCCTATAGTTAGGAAACCTGATCAAGAGAAGAGAGTGTTCATTATTCCTATCATTGAAAAGAGCGAGTCTCATCCCTTTCATTTAAGGGAAATTATTCTGTTAGGATATGCATGTGAACCCACCGCCTCATCATCATTCAGTTTTATTATTCTCTCGGGGCCACTTTCTCAGAAACTGCCTTTCAAGCCAAGTGAAAACCCAGAAGAGAAGGACCACAGCCATGATTCCCTCTGACATCCACTTTGTGAGACCCTCCAAGTGCAGTCCCCAGCCAATCAGAAAACAGGCCAGCTCCCTGGAGTTACTTCTTTGTTTACCAATTGTTGTCCCCTGAAGAAGGGTGTCAGAATTCAGTTACTTAAAACAAAAGCCATTTGGATTGCTCACTTGCCTTCTGATTCGTTGGCAAAGGCACTGATCTAGAATGGACTGGGCTCAGCTGCAGCTCAGGCGGCTGTTTGACCTCTCCCTGTGCACTCAGACTGTTCCAGGAAGGGAAGCAGCTATGAAGTGTAAGCTCCTGGCAGGAAGATGGCAAAAACACAAACCCAACAGCACAAGCACAGTGCAAACATTTACTAATCTTTGATCTGCTAATATTCTACTAGACAATACTAGTCACTTGATCAAGCTCAAAATACCAGCCATGGTATTCAAGCACAAGCTGTGACCCTGGAACAAAGCAAACTGTCAGGCTGTCAGCACCCCACACCTCATGGCATCTCCAGCCCACAACTCTGCAGACAGCCCTACCCACCAGAGCTAGGCAGCACATTTTCCTTGGTCCTTAGCCTTGGTTCCCCCTTTAAATCTCAGGCCCACAAACAAGCTACAAAGAAGGACATTATCCCACTGCTACATCATCACTAGGGTTCACTTCTGCAAGAGATAGTGATGAGGGAAAGGGTGGGGGGTACGTGAAATCACTTCCATTGTGTTTGTTCTTCGCATATCAGGGTGAGCTCCCTCACTGACCACTGGGTGCAGTTAGAAGAATCCACAGAGACAGGAGGCTGGGTACTCAGAAAATCCCAGCACGCAGCAGAAATGATAAGAGGGCTCAGAGAGCTTTCTGTGAAAGCCCCACAGACCTAAATCTCTCTTTGAGCTCTGTCACTTACAACTGCTCACCTTGGGCAAATCAGTCAATGGCTCTGAAACCTGTTTTCTCATCTGGAAAATCAGGGTATTTCCCCCAGCTCACAGGGCTGTGTCAGGAGTCAGTAAAGAAATTCTGTGAATGCTAAGAGAGGGGCTGGCACACAGTGGGCCTGACTGCATCTCTTAGTACAAACCTCATTTATTATCAGATGAGAAGTGATTTAGAAAAGGTTATGAGATCCAACCTAAGTCAACCAGCTGACAAATGGCTGGGATGGAGTTGAAGGCAGGTATGTCTTCCGCCAGAGTCTATTTCCTTTCTCATCTCTGGAAGCTTAAAAACAGGAGGCAAGAGTTACCAACTGTGAATTCCATCTGCTTCCCAAGAGAAACAAAAAACATTAGATGGTGTGAGGAACTAAGTCCTGTACAGAGGACTTCTCCAGGGGCTAATCTAACTCTGTGCCTGCCATAAAGATTAACTGAGATGCTGTGTAAATGCGCCTGACCCAGCCTGGATGGCCAATTGTGGTAGCTGTCATGTCCTGGTCATTGAAGTTGCCTCTCTTCTCCATATTAATCACCTGTGGTGCACAGCAATTCCCACAAATGGCAGCTTAACATAACACCAATTAGCCCTACAGTATCTGTGGTTCTGGTGTTGGAACATGAGTAGGTGGAACCTTCACTCAGGGTCTCACAAAGCTGCAATTGAGGTGCTGGCTGGTGGCAGCAATCTCCTCTAAGGCTCTGGGTGAAGTCCCTGGCTTCATGGTGAAGTTTGGCTTCTTGCTACTAGAGGACTGAGGTCACTGGGTCCTGGGAGCCACCTGTCATTCCTTGTCACATGAGGCAGCTTATTCTTCAACGCCAGCAGGAGAACGCTACTGCTGCCGTCGCTTCCATCTCTGATCTCGGGACCCTGCTTACCCAGGCCCACCAAAATAATCTTCTGTTTGATTACATCTGTGAGATACTTTCATCTTTGCCTTACTGCACAATCCAATTGTGGGAGTGAAAACGTATTCACAGGATTACACATACTGTGCCCAATAAGGGATTACCTCAGGATTCTAGCAGGTCTCCCATCCACAGAACACAAAATCTCCTGTCAGAGGAATGAAATTCTAATAGTGCTTTTTGGTCAGCATCCCTGAAACAACTCGCTTTTATGATTTCCATAACAGATGGCATTTGATTTCTTTGGTTACCGAGCTATTCCTAGAACAAAGCTGGCTGACACAACTTAATTATGTCACAACACTGTGAGTTTAGGTAAAATGGCACAGCGTTTGGAACATAACAGTATTGGTTAGCTTCTATCTCTGTCTTCCAAGCCTGTCGGTGAGTTCCTCGGGCTGCAGCAGCCCTGCCCTGGAAGGCCTGGCCACTTTCTGTAAGTGTCCAATGTCCCCCACGTGGCCTGGTGGATAGAGAAATTCCAGGCCTCATCAACCCAAGAGGAAAGCAGACTTTCAGAGCGAAGAATACTTCTCGAGACCTCTCACATCTGACCTCACAGGCAGCTGGCCCTGCCTCCACACAGCCCGACCTCCTGGTTCTCATGTGTCATTCTGGAACTCTGCTCCGGTGGGCATGGGGCATCACTAACATCCGTTGCTATAAGGAGCCCTCTGGCCAGAGGAAGACTGAAGTTTTAGCCTTAGTGTGAGGAAGGAAGAAAAGCATCTGTGTGAATAGCACATGCATTTCCCATGCACTCCCAGTCGCCTTCAGTGATACTAGATGACTATTCATACAAAGTAATATCCTCTACCCTGCATCACCAGGGCTGATGGGCTGAACAGGTGAGGGTTTACAAGGCTCCTGAATTCATGCTCCGGGCTTCCACTTATGATCTCACTAAATCCCCAAAACTGTCCTGCTGAAGAGTATCGTCCCACTTTCACAGAGGCTAAGAGGGTTCTCCAGTTTGTCCTCCCGGGAGTCCAGCGCAGGTCTGTCTGGTCCCCACACGCCCCCTTCCTGCTCTGTATAGCAGGCTTGTTATGAAGGAATGCATCCTTCTGCTCTGCCCCAGCAACTGTCACAGAGTAGTTTTCCATGAAAAAGCATTCAGGGTTTAGCTACAAATGTGCTAGGCCCACCCTTTGCTGGTGCAGATAAGTGGACTTGAGCATTCATTGTATGTCATGCAAAGAAAGAAGCTAATTTGCAAAAGCAGGAAAAGAAGGGTGCATGTTCTCAAACTCTCTCAGGTGCCCCTAGAGCCATCAGAATGCAGTTGCTCTTAAAGATCTGAGCCCTGAGTTCAGATGATGCTTCTGGGTGGACACTGCCACTGGCTACCCAGCAGCCAAGTGATCAACATCCCAGGGATTCCTAGATACAGGACTTTCAGGGCTGAAACGGGAGAAGTTCCAGGCATTGAGGTAAGTTGGTCACCCCACTAGCATCTGTTCTCCCATCACCCATTTTAACAGTTCCCAGAGTTCCAGTGGTACCCCCCTCTCCCATACACAACTTCTGTGTTGTGCCCTGTTGGGTGTCAGCCATTGGTTCAAAGGAGGGCATGTGACCTAATCAGATTTGAGCCTGGAACACCAGACGGTAGCACTTTCTGTCCCGTGGGCCACATGAAGTAAGGTCATGTGATGTCTGAAGCAGAGGCACCTTCCTGCTATCCTCATGCCAAAGCCAGAAGGGCAGAGTACAGAAATCAAAAGAAATCTGATCTCTGATGACCTGGAGTCTCACTCAGCCTTGAATCTGCCCTACCTCCATGCTCTGTCCTTAACTTAGGTTTCCATTTCCTTATAACTAGACGCACTCTGAGCAGTGGTCCCCCAAGCACAGCCCTGAGTAGCAGCGCCATTATACCCAGACTTGAACGAGAAGCTCTAGGAGTAGGGCCCAGTCCTCCAGCTTGAACTGCTCTTCTTCATGATTCTGATGCCTGATAAAACTTGAGATCTAGAAATTGCCATGTTTGGCTGTGGCTCCAGAGATTCTGAGCTGTGGCTCCATGTAGGCTAAGAATTCACGTGTTTGTGTTTTTTTTTAAACACGTGGGCAGATGCTTCAAATCTCCCACGGCCTGTGTGCTCACCCCAGTCAGTTGCTGCTGCTAGAACAGTAGCTGCCATCCTCTCAGACACAAAGGTATCTTCCCTAGCACTTAGCAACAGGACTCCATGCCCTTTCTATGGTCCCTTCTCCCAGAGCTATCCCAGGGCCTCAGCTTCTGTTCTAGAAGCTCAGAGGGTGTCTGTGACTCGCTATGCCCCTCTCTGTCTCTATCAGGGCCCCCAAGCTCTCTAGTGAATGAGTCATCTTGGCCTTTGCCTGCTAATCTCTCAAAGGGGCCACACAAAGCTGGTCACCTCACACTCACTCCTTTCTCTCGCTCTGTGCTGGTGAGAACTGGGGAAAGCAAGCATGCAAAGGCCAACGTGAGTCATTTCTCTTTAACAGTGGTTCTTTTTTTTCTTTTTAATATATTTTTATTGATTTTTTACAGAGAGGAAGGGAAAGGGAGAGCTAGAAACATCGATGATAGAGAGACATTGATCAGCCGCGTCCTGCATGCCCCCTACTGGAGATGTGCCCTCAACCAAGATACATGCCCTTGACTGGAATCGAACCTGGGACCTTTTGGTCCGCAGGCCGATGCTCTATCCACTGAGCCAAACCTGTTTTGGCAACAGTGGTTCTTAAACTCTCCACCAGAGGACTTGGGAAACAGACCGCACCCAGGGAGTTTCAAGTTTCAACTCAGGCCTGACAATTTGCCGCTTTAACAAGCTGGCAGGTGATGCTGATGGAGAGAAACACTGGGAATCACTACTCTAGAGATAACAAAAGCCTAGTTCTTTACCCAGTTCTCCACAACTTCCATTTAAATTCACATGTAATTACTTTATGTGAAAAGGAAATAATCAAGTGTAAAGATATAAATGAAACTGTACACATCCTTAAACTCTAACAAGGAATTCAGAGACTTATCTAGTTCTCACTGATACAAATGCCCCAAACAAGGTTTTAGGCAAGAGCAGAGGGTGGAGCTGGGAGGGGGAAGTGCGTAGAGATGGGACTTCCATGTGAAAAAGTTATATTTAAGTATTCCCATCAATGTGCTTCCCTTGATCCTTCCTGAATCTGTCCATCTTACCTGAGTAGACCAGTGGGCTGTTTCCAGGGGCTCTACTAAGGCTGTGGTCCTCTCAGTTCACCTCGGGCATCTAGAGGCCTTCCCCCAAACATGTGCCTCCTCAAAGTGAAGGAGCACAGCCTCTTTTCTCGGCTCCCTCTTAGGAAAACAGTATATATCCTCCCTCTTTACAGAAGTTTCCAAACAAAGAAGAGGAGTACTGTTTAGAGTTGACATGGAAGTGCCCTATATTGTGTGCATGGAGGTTAGCTTTCCAAAGCTCTTTCATCTGCTTTGGAGGAGCTCTGGAATGGTTGGGCATCATCAGCTGCCTCGTTAGTGTCAGCTTTCTAAGAGAAAGTGGGAGCCTGCCCTGGAGGGACGATGATGTGAGTGAGGAAAAAGACTTGACTTACAGACACCTAGCATTGCTTCTGACTGTGCGCACACCTGACTGGGCTTGGAAGAGTGGTGGCTGTGGGATCAGTTTGCTGGGTCAATGTGGCTGAGCTGTGGGCCAGGTATGTAATCAAACACTGATTCAGGTGTTGGGACAGTGTTTTGTAGATTGCTTAGTAGACTTTGAGTAAAACAGATTATCCCTGTAATATGGATGAGCCTCATCCAATCAGTTGAAAGCCTTAAGAGCAAAACTAAGGTTTCATGACCTAACCAGTTTGGCTCAGTGGATAGTGTCAGCCCTCAGACTGAAGGGTCCCAGGTTCAATGTTTCTCTGTTTCTCCACTTTCCTTTCATTCTCACTAAAAGCCAATGGAAAAATATCCTCCGGTGGGGATTAACCAAACACAAACAAACTGAGGTTTCCTGAAAAATAAATTCTGCCTCAAGACTGACATCAACTCCTGCTTGAGTTTCCTGCCTGCCGTCCTGCCCTGTGGAGTTTGGACTTGCAGTTTCACAACTGCATGTGCCAACTAAATATAGATAGAGTTGAGAGAGAGAGAGAGAGAGAGAAAGAGAGAGAGAGAGAGAGAGGGTAGGGGGGAGAAGATGGATATAGAGATAGAGAGAGATGAAGATGGGCATGCACATGGACCTAGTCATAGACACAGACACAGACATCCTTTGCATTTCACTCCCTGGAGAAGCTTGACTGGTACAGAGACCTTCATGCTGAGCTGTATGTGGGGCAAGAGCAAAGCCTGAGCAACGTGCAGAAGCCAGGAGGGGTCAAGTGTAGTGCCAGGGTCCTTCCAACTCTAATCCTTTCTGACCTTAGGACCACCAAGAGACTAGCTCAACAGAGCAGGGAAAATCTGATTGAGATGCTTGTCCTAGAGGCTAAGCAGGGCAAAAGATGAAATTGCCCTGGTTCCCTAATATACCACCTACCTATTCAGCTTCTACCAGTACTAATACCACATACATTGTCTCAGATTTGGAATTATTTCAAAGGAAATTGTTGGAGGCCATGGAGATGCCTTCCAGTCACAAAGAGGGAAGACACCCTCTCCTTCCTCATTTCACAAAATGACATCATGCCAGCTGTAACCAAGGTATTTAGACACAAGCTCCCTGCACAGAGTGGCATGTGGACAACATCAGAGCACCTACTCTGTGCCTTGCCACAGGGGCAAATGCTAGAAGAAGGGGGCCCAGTTCTTCCCCTAAGAACCTGACCTTGTACCCATCAGGTGATATCCTTCTCAATGTCAGGCCTAGCCCTAGAGACCACCCCAAACCATATTGTACAGAACACATGGGCAGTCATTGTGATCCCACTTGCTCCACCCCTGCCTGCATTGTGACTGCTCTGTGAAGCCCTCCTCAACCCTAGTTCATGATTGTGGGCTTGATCCCCAGTGAAAGGTGGGCAGGAGGTAGCTGATCAGTGATTCTCTCTCATCGTTGATGTTCCTATCTCTCTCCCTCTCCCTTCCTCTCTAAAATCAATAAAAATTGTTTTTTTTAAATCCGGTAGGACCTTACCTCCTTCACATCTACCCACCATCCCTGAGAGGGGATCCAACAAAGCTTCAGGAAGAAGGTCTTAATTTATTCACAAAGTACCACACCTGAGTGGCTTACACAAAGGAGTGTATTTCTCACAGTTTTGGAGGCTGGCAGTCCAAGATCAAGGAGTCAGCATGCTTGGTACTTCCAAAGGCCTCTCTCCTTGGCGTGCAGATGGCCATCTTCTTGTGGTAATCACATGGTCTTTGCTCTGTATGTGTGCACCCCTGGTGTCCTCATATGTCCAAATCTCCCTTTTTATAAGGACACCCATTAGATTGGATCAGGGCCTAGCCATTTTATTTCAATAACCTGTCTAAAGACCTGCCTCCAAACACAGCCACATTCAGAGGTACAGGGGGTTTCAGCATCAACATATTAATTTGGAGTGACACAATTTAGCCCATAACACACACAAAAAATGTGAGTTTGTTCCAGAAAATGGGGAATGAGCTATGGGGTGAACCTTCTTGGAGGATGAATCACGGAAGGCAATTCACCAAAGAGGTGGGACCCCACTGGGACCGGTTCCCTCATTCCCTTCATGATACCCCCTGGAGTTCCCAAGAGCTCACATCATCCTTCCTCTGGGAGAAAACACTACAGACATCTACAGGAACAGTGTCCTTGCTCCTCACCCAGGTCTGGGCTAAACAGAGAGGCACTCCAACAACTACCAAGCCTTTGGGCATGTCACTTCCAGCAGGTCTCAGAGCAACTAATTAGGTAGGTTGGTCGAATTTGCCATTTGTGGAACATTTTTTTACACAACTCAGAGGAATATTATGTAGCAAATAAAATGATGAAGTGGTTTGTTAATTTTACCACACTGAAATAAAAATATTTCTAAAATTATATACATAGAATTGCATTTTTAATTAAATTTTATATTTATATGAGAAAATACTCAAAATCTCATGTTTTAATGCTAATTGGTACCATCTCTATATATTAGAATTTTGTGTAATTTTCTTTCTGTAATTTTCTTTTTCCACAATGGCCATATATCGCACATAGAAGGAAGCAGTAGAATGTAGCTCTTAAAAACGTACACTCTGCAGTCAAACCTTCTGAGCTCCCCAAACCCGAGGTGTGCTTGGGAAGCAGCTGACACATCACACGGGTTCCCTGGCTGTGAATGAGACTGCCAAGAATCCACCTCCTCAGGCTGTAAGGGAGATGAAAGGGGAGGATTCACTTCAAGCCCTCAGCACAGGGCCTGGGGCACAGCAGTGCTCAAGAGTTGTTATTTCTATAAGTAATACTCCAAACTGGGCAATCCATCTCATCCTGTCCATATACCCCTCACTCCCAATAGCTGGAATGGTGTCTGGTGATCCCAGGCATCCAACAAACATACAAAAGAGGGGATGACTAGCCGAACCACCCAGTGGGGAAGCTGCTCCACACAGGCTCAGAGTTCACACCTGTGGTGGCCAAGGTCCCTGCAGCCAGCAGTGACACACCCTGGATGCTGCCAGGCCCCACAGCTGGCCCCACTTCATCATGTCCCTTGGGACTGGTATCTCGAGTGCTGACTAGTTCAGTACTGGCCCCAATTCCCAGAACTGACCACCAGATGCATCCTGGCACTAGTTTGCCCTGGATTCGGTGTTCTCCACTAGACTGATGGGCCTCCAGCCACATTCTGCTCTACCCTCTCACTCCTAACAGCCCTACTTCCTAGCCAGCCCTAGGTCTCTGTTAGAAATTAAGACTACAACTTATCAAATGTCACACATCAGCCTAGGACTGAATGCTTTATATGCATTATGCCATTTCAGTTCATATAAGAAGTCTATAAAGCAAATAGGGTATTTAATTTGGAAATTATGAGTGACATGTCAACCCCATTACCAATTCTCAAAATCAGTAGTACAACTAAAATAACATATTACAATTCGAAAAGCTTAAAATAGAACTTGCTAATCACTAAACAATCAATATGAAATAAGCCAGTCGAAAAAATCAAGAGCCATGTGAAATCATATGGCACATATCTTTTTCCAATTGGCTTATTTCACTTAGCATAATGCTCTCCAGGTCCATCCATGCTGTCTCAAAGGGTAAGATTTCCTTCCTTTGTACAGCAGAGTAGCATTCCATTGTGTAAATCAGGGGTGGGAACCTTTTTTCTGCCAAGGGCCATTTGGATATTTATAACATCATTTGCAGGCGATACAAAATTATTGACTTAAAAATTAGCCTGCTATATTTGGTAAATTGTTTAACTCACTCCTAATGCCTTGGCAGGGCCTTACCAAATGATTTTGTGGGCCTGACTTTCCTCATCCCTGGTGTAACTGTACCACAGCTTTTTTAACCACTCTTCTACTGATGGGCACTTAGGCTGCTTCCAAATCCTGGCTACTGTAAATAAAGCTGCAATTAGCGCAGGGATACATACGTTATTTCAAATTAGTGTTTCAGGTTTCTTTGGATATATTACCAGAAGTGGATTTGCTGGATCATAAGGCAGTTCTATTTTTAAAGTTTTGAGGTAACTCCACACTGTTTTCTACCAATCTGCATTCCCACAATAGTGCACTAGGATTAGGGTTCCTTTTTCTCCACATCTTCACCAGCAGTTGTCATTTGCTGATAGCCGTTCTTATAGGCATGAAGTGCTATCTCATTGTGGTTTTAATTTGCATTTCTCTGATGGTTAGTAATATTGATCACCCTTACATATTTCTGTTGGCCAGCTATATGTCCTCTTTGGAGAAGTGTCTGTTTAGGTTATTTGCCCATTTTTAAGTTGTATTGTTTAGGGTTTTTTGGTGTTGAGTATTATAAGTTCTTTATAAATTTTGGATATTACCTCTTATGTTCTCCCACTCAGTGGGTTGTCTTTTCATTTTGTTAATGGTTTCTTTGCTGTGAAAAACATTTTAGTTTGATGTAGCTCCATTTGTTTCTTTTTTCTTTTGTTTCCCTTTGCCTGTGGAAATACATACATTAGAAAAAAATATTGCTATAAGAAATGGCAAATTTTACTGCCTATGTTTTCTTCTAGGAGTCTTAAGTTTTGAGTCTTTAAAACGTTTGAGTTTATTCTTGTGTATGGTGCAAGAAGGTGGTCTAATTTCTTTTTTTTTCTTTTGCATCTATCTGTCCAATTTTTCTCAACATCATTTATTGAATACACTATCTTTAGCCCACTGTATGTTTTTGCCTCCTTTGTCAAATATGTATTAAGACCATAAAGATGTGGGTTTATTTCTGGGCACTCTACTGAGTTTCATTTATCTACTAGTATATGTCTCTTTTTATGCCAGTCCCATGCTGTTTTTATTACTATGGCCTTGTAGTAAGTTTGAAATAAAGTGGCATAATTCCTCTAACTTTATTCTTCTTTCTCAAGATTGCTGTAGCTATTCTAGGTCTTTTCTGGATCCACATACATTTTTGGAATATGTGTTTTACTTCTGTTAAATATGCCACTGTAATATTGATAGGAATTGTGATGAATCTATACATTGCTTTCAGTAGTATGGACACTTTAATGATGTCAACTCTTTTTTTTATTAATTTTTTATACATATCTCCCCATTGCCCCCCCTCCCTCCCAGGCATACCCCAACCCCCCCTCCAGTGTCTATGTTCATTGGTTATGCTTATATGCATGCATACAAGTCCTTTGATTGATCTCTTATCTACCTCACCTAACTTCAGTCTTCCTGTTGTAATTTCACAGTCTGTTTGAAGCTTTACTGCCTCTGTACCTATCCTTTTGTTCATCAGTTTATAATGTTCTTTATTATCCACCAATGAGTGAGATCATGTGATGGTTCTCCCTCATTGACTGGTTTATTTCACTAAGCATGAGGCTCTCCAGTTCCATCCAGGTTGCTGCAAATGGTGAGAATTCCTTCTTTTTAATGGCAGCATAGAATTCCATTGTGTAGATGCACCACAGTTTTCTGATCCACTCATCTGCTGACGGGCACCTAGGCTGTTGCCAAATTGTAGCTATTGTAAATTGTGCTGCTATGAACATAGGGGTGCATAAATCCTTGATTGGTGTTTGTGATTTCTTAGGATAAATTCCTAAGAGTGGGATTACAGGGTCAAATGGGAGATCCATTTTTAGTTTTTTGAGGAAACTCCATACTGTTCTCCACAGTGGCTGCACCAGTCTGCATTCCCACCAACAGTGCACAAGGGTTCCTTTTTCTCCGCAACCTCGCCAACACTTGTCGTTTGTTGATTTGTTGATGATTGCCATTCTGACCGGTGTAAGATGGTATCGCATTGTCGTTTTGATTTGCATCTCTCGGATGATTAATGACTTTGAACATGTTTTCATGTGTCTCTTGGCCTTCCTTCTGTCATCTTTAGAAAAGGTTCTATTTAGGTCCGTTGCCCATTTTTTTATTGGATCATTCATCTTCCTTTTATTAAGTTGTATAAGTTGGCTGTAGATTTTGGAGATTAAACCTTTATCAGTGATAGCATTTGCAAATATGTTCTCCCATACAGTGATCTTTCTTGTTGTTTTGTTGATGGTTTCTTTTGCTGTGCAAAAGCTTTTTATTTTGATGTAATCTCATTTGTACATTTTTTCTTTAGCTTCCATTGCCTTTGGAGCAGTATCAGTGAAGAGGTTCTTTCGGCATATATCTGAGATTGTGTTGCCTGTGGATTCCTCTAGTATTTTTATAGTTTCCCTTCTAATGTTTAAGTCCTGTATCCATTTGGAGTTTATTTTTGTATTTGGTGTAAGTTGGTGGTCCAGTTTCATTTTTTTGCATGTATCTGTCCAATTTTCCCAACACCATTTATTGAAGAGGCTATCTTGGCTC